>SJYX01023307.1:493036-517660 GCA_006410675.1 Oreotragus oreotragus | reverse complement strand
TAAACATAGATACTAATCAGTAGGTAATTGGAATTGTTGTGACCATCAGAGAAGGTGAAATGTGTGAAAACTTTATATAACCTGTGAATTCTTATATCAAGGTAGGTGGGACTTGTTAGGCTACAGGCTGCTATTTTTATGTTAGACTGAACATAAGTTTTGGGGGGGTTGTATGTTTGTTCTGGGTTTTTGGTTTTGTTGTTGCCTCTATAAAATGAGCATATCCTGTTGCTATGGGAGAGTTTACACTTTCATTTTCGAGTTAGGATGGCTGTTTTTTCCGCGCTGATTTCAGAACTTAGTATTTAAATGGAAGAGATCTCTGACAGAGTCATGACCCACCTCCCTTTTGATTGAGTTTATCACTGGTTTACCTCTAACCTGTGCTAGGTAGAACTTTAAAAGCTAAATAGTTGGATCTTTTTGTATACAAAGTAGCTAGGATTTTGAAATGGCCTGTTCTTATTTTGAAAACCCAAGATTAATGGAATACTTTTAACAAGGGTAGACAAGGGCGTTAGAAGTTGTATGTGTCTCTCTAGATGTGTTCTTTTACCATGGGCGGATCATTTGTTTCTTAATCACTAAAAGCATCAGGTTTTTGTAAGTATAAGATAAAAGCAGAGTCTATTTTAAGGTCTTTGTGTAGCATTTTCTCTTTTCCGCATTAGTCCTCTTTCCCTGTATTATCATCTTTTCTATAAAGAAAATGTCAGGTTAACCCATCATTTTTCTTTCTTCTGTGTTTAAGTAAGCATGTATGCTCTGTAAACCATGAGTCATAATTCCTCTCTCTTTTGTAACTTATTTCCCTTTTCTCTTTTGAGACCCTTTTGGGCCTCAAAGTGACGTGATTGCTGGGTGACTCGCTTCGTTTTTGAAGGACAGAGAACTTACTTGAGGCCATTATGTAAAATCAAGCTCTTAAAAATAGATGTGATTCTCTGCCAGCTGAGGGATACTACCCAACATAATTGAAGTAAGGATGAGCTCTGGTGAAGTTCAGGCAGAGCCAAAGAACTAAGATCAACGGAACTTTTATCGGAAATTCTGAGTGAAATAGTTGTTTGCATTCTCCTATGTTCCCCCTTCAGAAAGATTTCTTTTCTTTGTATTCTTTTGCTTGAATATGACTTCTAGGAGGCTCATATTTAGATTTTCTGTGCTTATTTTTTAAAAAAAAGCTTTATAATTACTATGTAAGGACTATGAAGTGGGAAGGAATACATTGGCAAGGCTTATTACAATTACTTTGTCATGCATCTGGTTATGTTGGCATATTTGTTTAATTAAATTCCCTGCTAATTATAACTGTATGTACTTCTGTTAATTATTATTTGCTTAACACAGGAAACAGTGTAATTCTTTAAAGGAAAGCAACTCACTCTATTTAAATTAAATTTCAACTTAATATGCTTTCTAAAATAATAGTAGTGATGGTTCATTAGAATGGTAGTTGGAAAGTATTTATCAACCTCCATGGGAATTTGGACTGGCTAAAATGTACCAGAGCTGTTTTAATATCAAATTGTAATTAGAAATCAAAAGCTTCAGAGTATAATGGTCAACATTCTGAAACCATTCCCACCATCCAATGCTGCATATGGCTCATTTACTGAAGGATACATTCTCACCCTTTAAGGTAAACCTTCCCTACCCTTCAGAACCTCATCGCCTACTCTAGAAGAAAGAGGGGGAGAATTAGCACTTGAGAGTGATATCCCAAGACCGAAGTTCACATCCCTTTCTGATGCACACGTTCTCTGAAGCTTTTGTTTTATAACATTGCCCAGATTGCTTGGTTATGATCACTCATGATATTGAATGTATTTATAGGCTTTCTCAAGCTACAGGTCTTCCATTACAGTTAAAATAAAATTCCCAATGAAGTTGCGTTTTTTCCATTTCACTTTTTTCATCCTCTCTCACTTTCACAATTCTTATATAGGTTTCCTCTTCCTCCCACTCTTTGTCAGGCATGATTTTTTTTTTTTTTTTAATTTCTCATGATGAGCTGGGAACTCTCATTTACCTAACTGTCCTCCTTCATTTGCATGTACCCTGGCACCAGTTCAAAGGGCTCAGTTCTTATCAGTTCCTTTCCTTCATTTAGTTTAAAACTAGTTTTTCTCCCTAAAATAGCAACTTAAAATATTTGCAATATGTTCTTACTATTAACTCTAATTCACATTAAAAGCTTTCTTTTCTAGTTCAAAAGCTTTAGTTTTGGCCCTACACAGAAGTGGGCTTCCCTTATAGCTCAGTCGATAAACAATCTGCCTGCAATGCAAGAGACCGGGGTTCGATGCCTGGGTTGGGAAGATCTCCCGGAGAAGGAAATGGCAACCCACTCCAGTATTCTTACCTGGAGAATTCCATGCACAGAAGAGCCTGGTGGGCTACAGTCCATGGAGTTGCAAGAGTTGGAGACCACTTAGTGACTAAATCGTCATCATCATCTACACAGAAGTGGGTTTAAAACATGCCCCTTTAGGTAAATTGCCACTTTTCTGAGTCTCAGGGTCCTTGATTATGAAATGGGGCTGTAAGTAGTGTCTCTACCTTGTAGGGCTAAAGAGGAAGTCAAATAATAAGGCATATTTAAAACATCTAGTTTAAACCATCACCAAGATTAGATAATGAACCTTAATTGGTGGAAATGAAAGTGAAAGTGTAGTTGCTCAGTCATGTCCAGCTCTTTATGACCCCATGGACTGTAGCCCGCCCAGCTGCTTTGTCCCTGGAAATCTCTAGGCAAGAATAGTAGAGTGGATTGCCATTTCCTTCTCCAGGGGATCTTTTCAACCCAGGGATTGAACCTGGGTCTCCTGCATTGTGGGCAAATTCTTTACTACTGAGCCACCTGGGCAGCCTAACAGTGGAAATACTGCATTGTTTTTTTGAACGGGAGTCTTAGTTATCATCTGAAATTTGTATTTGGCTCACAGGAAGTAATATCTATTAACTACATGATAACACTCCAAGAAATTCTGCAAAATGTGACTGAATTTAGGACAGCTGTTCATCAATAGATACTTTTTGACTGACTACCATATACCAACCCTGCACTGTGTACAAGAGAAAAAAGTCAAGGCCTCTCTTCTCAGAGAGCCATGCTGCTGCTGCTGCTGCTAAGTCACTTCAGTCGTGTCCAACTCTGTGCGACCCCACAGACGGCAGCCCACCAGGCTCCCCCATCCCTGGGATTCTCCAGGCAAGAACACTGGAGTGGGTTGCCATTTCCTTCTCCAATGCATGAAAGTGAAAAGTAAAAGTGAAGTCACTCAGTCGAGTCTGACTCTTCGTGACCTCATGGACTGCAGCCTACCAGGCTCCTCCGCCCATGGGATTTTCCAGGCAAGAGTACTGGAGTGGGGTGCCATCGCCTTCTCCTCAGAGAGCCATAGTCTTGTGGAAAAGTCAGGTCGTTCAGAAAAGTATGTTAAGTGTTATGGAAGAAACATAATGAGCTGGTTTGGGACCATAGAAAAGAGGATGTCATGTCTGAGGCCATGACATGGAAAGTGAGTCTTTCAGAATCAGTTAGAAATTAGACAAGTAAAGACATGGGGAAGGATGCCCTCCCTGTATGCTTTGTCTTTGAGTGGAGAACACTTGGTCTTTGTCATCCATCTGATACTCCAGAGACCAGCCAGCCACATGCAAGGCTGTGTGATCTCACACAGGCCAGTTATTTAATTAACCTCTCTGAACATCACTTTGCACATCTCCATTTAGGGTTTACTGCAAAGCATTGTGAGGATGCATATAAAAAGGCTGAGACCTAATACATAGTTTAAAAAATAAGTTGGTTTGGTTGTAAACGCTGAGAATTTGGCAATCATTGCCAAGGAAGCCTAATTTTGGTATTTGATAGTGGCTGAATTTGCCAACCACCTACACAGTGGTTGGGCTACTCGAATGGAAAGTTTCTTTCCCAATTAATGCACCATTTTTCTCAGAGACTTTGAACAGGCATATTTTTGATCCATCAAATCTTTTCTGTCCTGGGGTTGTGTCTGGTTTTTATTCCAATTTTAAAGTCTGTCTGCACACATTGTGCCTTGAGCCATGTAGCAGATAGAAAGACAAATGATTTCCTTTTATTATTCTTTTTATTAACAACTAAGGGAAATAACATTTAAGGAAAAAAGACTGACTTGAGAGAAACTTCTGGTTATTTTCTAATGAGGGAAGAAATCTCTAAACGCAGTATATCAATCCTATTTCCAGGATAACAAAGCAAATCTGAGACAGTTTTAAGCTTTTCCCTTATTCCCTTTATCATGAATGTTTAATATCCAAAGGAACCAATTTTTGTGCAGAATTAGCTTCCAGGTTTGAAGGACTGTTAGCAATCACCACAGGGAGCTTCACACTCCGATGATAGCTGCCACCCTTTTTTCCTGGAACAGAATCATTTTCCATGTAGTTGTAGCAAGAGTCTTTGTTTCACTGGCTCGTCAACTCTAATATATTTTAAATATGTCTACCTGTGCCAAGATGAGACATCAAGAAAGTAACCACACTGTATGTTGAGAAAGAGTAGGTCTCTGCTTTAATAAGCTTGTAAAACCAACATGTTTAGCCTTCTATACATGATCCTTCAATCTGAAATGTTATAAATATTGTTACAATCATGTTAGAGTCATAATATGAGTTAACTATCTTTTTAACCACTTAACACATGCTAGGTGCTTCATGTAAGTGTTCTTGTTTATCTTTACAGTGGTCCTGTCATGTAGATGCTCATGTAATATTTATCTAGGAAACTAAGGCTTCAAGAAGTCAAGCGACTTGCCTCTTACTCTGTGGCTTACAGGACTGGAGTACGCACCCCAGCCTGTCTGATTCTGGATCCCAGGCTCTGATACATTAGCCTACACTACATCTTTTCAGTCCTTCTGTGATGTTCTAAAATAGACTTTCCACATGACAGTCCATAATGTAAAGCATTATTTGATGTCTTATTATAGTACTTACTCTTAAGCTAGTGCTTATTTAGTACTAGCTTATTAATGTTTGTTTATAAACACTGAAAGCAAGATGAAGCTGGTGTAGGCTTAGTAAAATATTTATTTAGCAAGGATATTCTTGCTACTAATAAGCCAAACATTATACCAGGCATTGGATTTTAAAAAATTTTAAAAAGATATCACTTGACCTTGAGAAGGTCACATCTAGTCGGCAAGATGTACAGGAGTTCCCGAATTTCAAAAATCTTTGAAAAATGAAAGATTTTTGTATGAGGCTCATTTAGCACTAATACCTGACCTGAACTGATAGTAGGCTATCCATGGCCTTTGGGAGTTGTTACATAATCTGTAGTAAATGCCCTGCATAACTTTTCTAAATTCTGAACTTTCTCATTTCTGGAATACATCTGGTTGTAAGGGTCTAACAGAGGGGATTGTGGACCCATACAGTGAATTCAGATGTGGAGGGCCCAAGAAATGAGTGGTCCCTTGACCTGATTGAGTTAAAGATTCACAGAAGAGAGGTTTCACACACTGAAGATAGAATTCACCAAAAATTCACCAGGCAGAGCAAAACTCAAGGGCAAAGATACACAGTCATGAGAGAATGTGAGGAGGGCGTATGCGGGAGACAAGAGTAGAAAGGCAGTTTGGCCTCGGATTACAGAGGGCCTTGGTGCCACAGGAAGCGTGCACTGCTTCTTGCTGTGGCCGAGCCCTAGGGAAGGTTGGGAAGGCTTGAAGCAGAGGAGTCATCTCATCAACTTCCTGTGTTAGAGAATTCCCTCCTGCCTCAACGAGGATGCTGTAATAGTAAATAGGGCCCAGAATGATGAGGATTTGGACCAAGGTAGTGGCAGTAACGGAGCAAGGACAGAGAAGGGGAAGTGAAGAAAAGAAAGACCTCAAAGCTGACTTCCGGGTTTTCTGATCTGAGCATCTGAGTCAATGGGAATGCCACGACCCAGGACATGGAATACGGAGGGAGCCACAGGAGTTAGCAATCATGTCCGTGTTGAACTTGACTTTGCTCTATATAATGTTTGTGGACATGGGGCAGGCAATCGAGATTTGGGATCTGAAGCACCGCTTGTAAGTTTTATGTTTAGTCATAGATATTTATAATGGTCTGAAGCCGCTAGAGTAAATGATATTATTGAGATGAAAACAGTGCAGGTGACACACATTTAAGGTTAGATGGAAGACATGAAGCTAAAGAGATTAAATAGAAGCAGCTAGTGGAGGAGATAAATGGAGATGTATCAAGGAATGGAAGGATGGCAGTGTGTCTCCTTCCTGCATGAGGCAGGGTGTCAGGAGATGCTGTCAGATGCTGTGGAGACATCATCAGAGCATGCGCACTCTCACATCACTTGGCACTTTCAGGCCAGCGTGTTCCGGAAGAACAGCTGAGGTGGCTGAGGGCTGGTGTACCATGAGTGCAGACTGCTCTACAAAATTTGCATGGAATAGTCAGAGGGTTCTGTCATCTTTCAAAATACTAATATTTGGGAAAGGCAACAGTTGATTGAAGTAATATGTTAAGAGGCATTAGTTATAACTTACGGCTTACTGCTCATTTCCTGTGTAAATAAGAGAGAGAATCCTACCAGCTAAGCCTCTTGGACTTTGTCTCCAACAGCATGAATTAAAGAATAGCCATTGAATGTGTTCCCAGTGCCATTAGTGAATAACTGAGTAGATTTTGATTTTAAGCTGCAGGGATTAAGGTTTGGTGCCACTGACAAGCCTTCAGATGTTCTTTCTAGGATTTTATTGCGCCATATGTTGAAGAAGTACATTGAACTATGACCCAAGAAACTTCTACCACTTGGTGATCAAGTAGCATATCAGTTGCAACTTCCAAGGTGAGACATGGAAATGTGATGGTGGGAGAATAAGTTTCCAAACTGAAGAGAAAAAAAGGGGTCCAGTCGTTTCATATCTTCAAAATAATGATGCTTGTCTTCTTTCATCAGGAGTTTTTACTTTGCTTTTAATGAAACAGTTTATCATTTTAGGCAAGAAGGTACCATGGGAAGCAGTTCTCTTAAAAATTTCTTTGCTTTATCCTAATAGAAAATTCTGTCTTGTAGAATGTCTGTATTGCTAAAGAAGATAGCCTAAATGCATTTTCTCTAGCAACATGTAAGCAAAATATCTTATACTGATTAATTACTCATGAAAATCCTGAAAGATTAGCATCTTTTACCTGCAAAAGCATCATGCCTGGCCCCTATAGGAAACTGACTCTTGAGAACCAAGTCTCAGCTAGAAGTATAGAAGCTGCTGTTTGCAACCTACAGACCCATGGTGGTGTGATTGGTGGGGAAAGTGTGGGTAATGACTTAAACTCATAAATCAACTTTAAGTAGGCAGTTGTACGTCATATCTCACAGTCACCCTCCATCTACTCAGCAACATGTTTTATCACTTCGAAGAAATCCACAAAATTACATCACATAATTGACTCTTCTGGTGCCATAACTCTAACTGCAGGGACTGCCCTTCCATAAGTCCTGGGACTCTAATCTCCATGATTTAATATGAGGGCATGCAGGGACACGTCCATGTCCAAGAGTCTTTTTCCTATAAGCTATTCAGTTCAGTTCAGTCTCTCAGTCATGTCTGACTCTTTGTGACCCCATGAATCACAGCACGCCAGGCCTCCCTGTCTATCACCAACTCCCAGAGTTTACCCAAACTCATATCCATTGAGTTAGTGATGCCATCCAGCCATCTCATTCTCTGTCGTCCCCTTCTCCTCCTGCCCCCAATCCCTCCCAGCATCAGAGTCTTTTCCAATGAGTCAACTCTTTGCATGAGGTGGCCAAAGTATTGGAGTTTCAGCTTCAACATCAGTCCTTCCAATGAACACCCAGGGCTGATCTCCTTTAGGACTGACTGGTTGGATCTCCTTGCAGTCCAAGGGACTCTCAACAGTCTACTCGAACACCACAGTTCAAAAGCATCAATTCTTTGGCACTCAGCTTTCTTCACAGTCCAACTCTCACATCCATACATGACTACTGGAAAAACCATAGCCGTGACTAGACGGACCTTTGTTAGCAAAGTAATGTCTCTGCTTTTGAATATGTTATCTAGGTTGGTCATAACTTTCCTTCCAAGGAGTAAGCATCTTTTAATTTCATGGCTGCAATCACCATTTGCAGCGATTTTTGAGCTCCCCAAAATGAAGTCTGACACTGTTTCTACTGTTTCCCCATCTATTTCCCATGAAGTGATGGGACCAGATGCCATGATCTTCGTTTTCTGAATGTTGTATTACTGCAGTTGAATTCTGCTGCTAGAGGTATATTGATTATTTTCATTTGTTTATCATCCTTTATTTTATCCATTCAGCCATCAAATATATNCTGTTTCCCCATCTATTTCCCATGAAGTGATGGGACCAGATGCCATGATCTTCGTTTTCTGAATGTTGTATTACTGCAGTTGAATTCTGCTGCTAGAGGTATATTGATTATTTTCATTTGTTTATCATCCTTTATTTTATCCATTCAGCCATCAAATATATGTTGTGTGTCTTTAATGTACTGCTTCTTCTAGGCACTCTTAAGAAATAAAGATATGGTCCAAACACCTTGTCAAGGGAGGAGGACAAGGAAGCAGCAGTTTGGAAGCCCAAACTATGTAGGAAGCCTGTGGTAGACACTCTAAGTAATCTTCCAGGCAACTCTAAAACATTGCCAAGAGATTAGGGTACACTCCCTGGGAGTGAAGACAGTTAGGCTGGGCATTAAGGATAAGAAATATCACCCAGGCACCAAACTACAGCTTCTTTTCATCGGGAGACTAGGTATCTTATTTCTGGATGTCCTATACAGTGCTTTGCTTCAGTTCAGTTCAGTTCAGTTGCTCAGTCGTGTCCGACTCTTTGCAACCTTATGATTTGCAGCACGCCAGGCCTCCCTGTCCATCACCAACTCTCGGAGCCTGCCCAAACTCATGTCCATTGAGTTGGTGATGCCATCCGACCATCTCATCTTCTGTTGCCCCCTTCTCCTCTGTCGTCCCCTTCTCCTGCCCTCAATCTTTCCCAGCATCAAGGTTTTTTCCAATGAGTCAGCTCTTTGCATCAGGTGGCCAAAGTATTGGAGTTTCAACTTCAACATCAGNGAGAGAAACTTCTGGTTATTTTCTAATGAGGGAAGAAATCTCTAAACGCAGTATATCAATCCTATTTCCAGGATAACAAAGCAAATCTGAGACAGTTTTAAGCTTTTCCCTTATTCCCTTTATCATGAATGTTTAATATCCAAAGGAACCAATTTTTGTGCAGAATTAGCTTCCAGGTTTGAAGGACTGTTAGCAATCACCACAGGGAGCTTCACACTCCGATGATAGCTGCCACCCTTTTTTCCTGGAACAGAATCATTTTCCATGTAGTTGTAGCAAGAGTCTTTGTTTCACTGGCTCGTCAACTCTAATATATTTTAAATATGTCTACCTGTGCCAAGATGAGACATCAAGAAAGTAACCACACTGTATGTTGAGAAAGAGTAGGTCTCTGCTTTAATAAGCTTGTAAAACCAACATGTTTAGCCTTCTATACATGATCCTTCAATCTGAAATGTTATAAATATTGTTACAATCATGTTAGAGTCATAATATGAGTTAACTATCTTTTTAACCACTTAACACATGCTAGGTGCTTCATGTAAGTGTTCTTGTTTATCTTTACAGTGGTCCTGTCATGTAGATGCTCATGTAATATTTATCTAGGAAACTAAGGCTTCAAGAAGTCAAGCGACTTGCCTCTTACTCTGTGGCTTACAGGACTGGAGTACGCAC
Source organism: Oreotragus oreotragus (assembly GCA_006410675.1). NCBI lineage: Eukaryota > Metazoa > Chordata > Mammalia > Artiodactyla > Bovidae > Oreotragus > Oreotragus oreotragus. Next base: position 507,869 of record SJYX01023307.1, on the reverse strand, counting down.
CCCAGCCTGTCTGATTCTGGATCCCAGGCTCTGATACATTAGCCTACACTACATCTTTTCAGTCCTTCTGTGATGTTCTAAAATAGACTTTCCACATGACAGTCCATAATGTAAAGCATTATTTGATGTCTTATTATAGTACTTACTCTTAAGCTAGTGCTTATTTAGTACTAGCTTATTAATGTTTGTTTATAAACACTGAAAGCAAGATGAAGCTGGTGTAGGCTTAGTAAAATATTTATTTAGCAAGGATATTCTTGCTACTAATAAGCCAAACATTATACCAGGCATTGGATTTTAAAAAATTTTAAAAAGATATCACTTGACCTTGAGAAGGTCACATCTAGTTGGCAAGATGTACAGGAGTTCCCGAATTTCAAAAATCTTTGAAAAATGAAAGATTTTTGTATGAGGCTCATTTAGCACTAATACCTGACCTGAATTGATAGTAGGCTATCCATGGCCTTTGGGAGTTGTTACATAATCTGTAGTAAATGCCCTGCATAACTTTTCTAAATTCTGAACTTTCTCATTTCTGGAATACATCTGGTTGTAAGGGTCTAACAGAGGGGATTGTGGACCCATACAGTGAATTCAGATGTGGAGGGCCCAAGAAATGAGTGGTCCCTTGACCTGATTGAGTTAAAGATTCACAGAAGAGAGGTTTCACACACTGAAGATAGAATTCACCAAAAATTCACCAGGCAGAGCAAAACTCAAGGGCAAAGATACACAGTCATGAGAGAATGTGAGGAGGGCGTATGCGGGAGACAAGAGTAGAAAGGCAGTTTGGCCTCGGATTACAGAGGGCCTTGGTGCCACAGGAAGCGTGCACTGCTTCTTGCTGTGGCCGAGCCCTAGGGAAGGTTGGGAAGGCTTGAAGCAGAGGAGTCATCTCATCAACTTCCTGTGTTAGAGAATTCCCTCCTGCCTCAACGAGGATGCTGTAATAGTAAATAGGGCCCAGAATGATGAGGATTTGGACCAAGGTAGTGGCAGTAACGGAGCAAGGACAGAGAAGGGGAAGTGAAGAAAAGAAAGACCTCAAAGCTGACTTCCGGGTTTTCTGATCTGAGCATCTGAGTCAATGGGAATGCCACGACCCAGGACATGGAATACGGAGGGAGCCACAGGAGTTAGCAATCATGTCCGTGTTGAACTTGACTTTGCTCTATATAATGTTTGTGGACATGGGGCAGGCAATCGAGATTTGGGATCTGAAGCACCGCTTGTAAGTTTTATGTTTAGTCATAGATATTTATAATGGTCTGAAGCCGCTAGAGTAAATGATATTATTGAGATGAAAACAGTGCAGGTGACACACATTTAAGGTTAGATGGAAGACATGAAGCTAAAGAGATTAAATAGAAGCAGCTAGTGGAGGAGATAAATGGAGATGTATCAAGGAATGGAAGGATGGCAGTGTGTCTCCTTCCTGCATGAGGCAGGGTGTCAGGAGATGCTGTCAGATGCTGTGGAGACATCATCAGAGCATGCGCACTCTCACATCACTTGGCACTTTCAGGCCAGCGTGTTCCGGAAGAACAGCTGAGGTGGCTGAGGGCTGGTGTACCATGAGTGCAGACTGCTCTACAAAATTTGCATGGAATAGTCAGAGGGTTCTGTCATCTTTCAAAATACTAATATTTGGGAAAGGCAACAGTTGATTGAAGTAATATGTTAAGAGGCATTAGTTATAACTTACGGCTTACTGCTCATTTCCTGTGTAAATAAGAGAGAGAATCCTACCAGCTAAGCCTCTTGGACTTTGTCTCCAACAGCATGAATTAAAGAATAGCCATTGAATGTGTTCCCAGTGCCATTAGTGAATAACTGAGTAGATTTTGATTTTAAGCTGCAGGGATTAAGGTTTGGTGCCACTGACAAGCCTTCAGATGTTCTTTCTAGGATTTTATTGCGCCATATGTTGAAGAAGTACATTGAACTATGACCCAAGAAACTTCTACCACTTGGTGATCAAGTAGCATATCAGTTGCAACTTCCAAGGTGAGACATGGAAATGTGATGATGGGAGAATAAGTTTCCAAACTGAAGAGAAAAAAAGGGGTCCAGTCGTTTCATATCTTCAAAATAATGATGCTTGTCTTCTTTCATCAGGAGTTTTTACTTTGCTTTTAATGAAACAGTTTATCATTTTAGGCAAGAAGGTACCATGGGAAGCAGTTCTCTTAAAAATTTCTTTGCTTTATCCTAATAGAAAATTCTGTCTTGTAGAATGTCTGTATTGCTAAAGAAGATAGCCTAAATGCATTTTCTCTAGCAACATGTAAGCAAAATATCTTATACTGATTAATTACTCATGAAAATCCTGAAAGATTAGCATCTTTTACCTGCAAAAGCATCATGCCTGGCCCCTATAGGAAACTGACTCTTGAGAACCAAGTCTCAGCTAGAAGTATAGAAGCTGCTGTTTGCAACCTACAGACCCATGGTGGTGTGATTGGTGGGGAAAGTGTGGGTAATGACTTAAACTCATAAATCACCTTTAAGTAGGCAGTTGTACGTCATATCTCACAGTCACCCTCCATCTACTCAGCAACATGTTTTATCACTTCGAAGAAATCCACAAAATTACATCACATAATTGACTCTTCTGGTGCCATAACTCTAACTGCAGGGACTGCCCTTCCATAAGTCCTGGGACTCTAATCTCCATGATTTAATATGAGGGCATGCAGGGACACGTCCATGTCCAAGAGTCTTTTTCCTATAAGCTATTCAGTTCAGTTCAGTCTCTCAGTCATGTCTGACTCTTTGTGACCCCATGAATCACAGCACGCCAGGCCTCCCTGTCTATCACCAACTCCCAGAGTTTACCCAAACTCATATCCATTGAGTTAGTGATGCCATCCAGCCATCTCATTCTCTGTCGTCCCCTTCTCCTCCTGCCCCCAATCCCTCCCAGCATCAGAGTCTTTTCCAATGAGTCAACTCTTTGCATGAGGTGGCCAAAGTATTGGAGTTTCAGCTTCAACATCAGTCCTTCCAATGAACACCCAGGGCTGATCTCCTTTAGGACTGACTGGTTGGATCTCCTTGCAGTCCAAGGGACTCTCAACAGTCTACTCGAACACCACAGTTCAAAAGCATCAATTCTTTGGCACTCAGCTTTCTTCACAGTCCAACTCTCACATCCATACATGACTACTGGAAAAACCATAGCCATGACTAGACGGACCTTTGTTAGCAAAGTAATGTCTCTGCTTTTGAATATGTTATCTAGGTTGGTCATAACTTTCCTTCCAAGGAGTAAGCATCTTTTAATTTCATGGCTGCAATCACCATTTGCAGCGATTTTTGAGCTCCCCAAAATGAAGTCTGACACTGTTTCTACTGTTTCCCCATCTATTTCCCATGAAGTGATGGGACCAGATGCCATGATCTTCGTTTTCTGAATGTTGTATTACTGCAGTTGAATTCTGCTGCTAGAGGTATATTGATTATTTTCATTTGTTTATCATCCTTTATTTTATCCATTCAGCCATCAAATATATGTTGTGTGTCTTTAATGTACTGCTTCTTCTAGGCACTCTTAAGAAATAAAGATATGGTCCAAACCCCTTGTCAAGGGAGGAGGACAAGGAAGCAGCAGTTTGGAAGCCCAAACTATGTAGGAAGCCTGTGGTAGACACTCTAAGTAATCTTCCAGGCAACTCTAAAACATTGCCAAGAGATTAGGGTACACTCCCTGGGAGTGAAGACAGTTAGGCTGGGCATTAAGGATAAGAAATATCACCCAGGCACCAAACTACAGCTTCTTTTCATCGGGAGACTAGGTATCTTATTTCTGGATGTCCTATACAGTGCTTTGCTTCAGTTCAGTTCAGTTCAGTTGCTCAGTCGTGTCCGACTCTTTGCAACCTTATGATTTGCAGCACGCCAGGCCTCCCTGTCCATCACCAACTCTCGGAGCCTGCCCAAACTCATGTCCATTGAGTTGGTGATGCCATCCGACCATCTCATCTTCTGTTGCCCCCTTCTCCTCTGTCGTCCCCTTCTCCTGCCCTCAATCTTTCCCAGCATCAAGGTTTTTTCCAATGAGTCAGCTCTTTGCATCAGGTGGCCAAAGTATTGGAGTTTCAACTTCAACATCAGTCCTTCCAATGAACACCCAGGGCTGATTTCCTTTAGGATGGACTGGTTGGATCTCCTTGCAGTCCAAGGGACTCTCAAGAGTCTTCTCCAACACCACAGTTCAAAATCATCAATTCTTTGGTGCTCAGCTTTCTTTATAGTCCAGTTCTCACATCCATACATGACTACTAGAAAAACCATAGCCTTGACTAGACGGACCTTTGTTGGCAAAGTATTATCTCTGCTTTTTAAATAGACTTTCTAAGTTGGTCATAACTTTCTTTCCAAGGAGTAAACGTCTTTTCATTTCATGGCTGCAGTCACCATCTGCAGTGATTTTGGAGCCCAAAAAAATAAAGTCAGCCTCTGTTTCCACTGTCTCCCCATCTATTTGCCATGAAGTGATGAGACCAAGTGCCATGATCTTCATTTTCTGAATGTTGAGCTTTAAGCCAACTTTTTCACTCTCTGCTTTCATTTGCATCAAGAGGCTCTTTAGTTCTTCTTCACTTTCTGCCATAAGGGGGGTGTCATCTGCATATCAGGTTTCTCAGCATATTTCTCCCTGCAATCTGGATTCCAGCTTCTGCTTCCTCCAGCCCAGCATTTCTCATGATGTACTCTGCATATAAGTTAAATAAGCTTATGTAGAGGTATAATGAATGTATGAAATAAATATTCTCCAATCAAATTTCCTTTACTTTAGTGTAGAAGTCAGTGAAGAGAAATCTTGAGGCATACTCTTTTTTTCTTTATAAAAGGTGGTCTTAGGTAAGGTACCTTGGTGATAAAGTCTAGACAGAAAATAACATGAAGGTATTAGAAGGGAGATCAATTACATGTTTTTGAGGAGATAAACCCTGAATAGAGAGGTTCATTGTCAGTGACTTCTAAGTGAACTTCTTGGTGCTAGTCTTTCTCGCCAGAGCAATCTTTCTGAGACACCCAGCCAGTTACTTTGTTACTTAACCTACCCTTCCCCACTTTCTGGTTAGAGTACAGACTCTTCAGTGAGGCATGCAAGATCTGGCCCTAAGCATGCAGGGTCTTCTTTTGCTTTGCCCTGCTTTGGTTCTGTGTCTCACACTCAAATGTTTTATGTCCACTCCTTCTCCAACTGGCATTCACCCTGAGAGTCAGCTCTCTGATGATCTGGCCTTCCTGAGAACGAATTGCTCCTTCCTTTCCTCTCCACCATAGGTGGTATATATTTGTATCACAGAATCTCTAATATTTCACGTAGTCATCTGTTTATATGTAAGTATCCTTTTATTAGATAGTACATTTTTAGAGAACAAAATATATATATTTATCTACATATCTTTGTACTTAGCATTATGCCTGCTTCGTAGTTATCATTCAATAAATACTCATTGGATAGAAGAATAGATATATGGACAAATGAAATATTTTGTCCTGAGGGGACCATTTATTTGGCAACCTATTTCACAAAGTCTATTAGCCTTGTTTCCCCTTTGGGCCAATTCCACTCTCTAAGGCCAGAGACACGTAAGAGTCTGGACAATGTATTGTAGCTGAGCTAACACAGGAAAACTCAGATTTGATTTTTTAATACAATAATTACTTATCAGTACACTCATGGGCAGATGTACACATCTGATGCATAAGTAGATTACTGTATTTTATTGGTCTTGAATATGTTATAATTAAGTGACTGCTTCTGACTCTGAGGTGAAGAGCATAGCATTTTAAAAATAGCACATAATTAGCAGCAGTGATCATCGAGATTAAATGTTATGGCTTATTTTACATTTCAGTAATTTGCATAGTAGAGCTTTTTCAGCATTTACCAGTGTCCAACATCTCAACTAATTCTTAAATAGAAGTTGGAACTGACTTTAAGAAGTTATGGGTTTGTCTTTAGACCTTTGACACTAAGATCATTATCATACTCTCTGATTCCTCCTTGTAGAAGAAAAATGAGAACAGATATGTCTAATAAGCAGAGTCTGAAGTTAAATTAAGTAGCTGACGAGCAGTAGCTCACTTGAACTTACTTTGAGGTCACCTGTGTATTTAATGAATATTTTTTGTTGACCAATTTCATTGCTTTGGTCCAAGGATTTTCAAAAATTTTAGCCATCACTACAATATACAGGCATGCATGCATACATTCTTATGTACATACATACATACATACATATATATATATATACACACACAGACACACACACACACATATATATATATACATATAGGGATATACACACACATATATATATACATATAGGGATATCTGAAAGAAAAAGAAATGCAAAAAGTCAAAATGGCTGTCTGAGGAGGCTTACAAATAGCTGAGAAAAGAAAAAAAGCTAAAGGCAAAGGAGAAAAAGAAAGATATACCCATTTGAATGCAGAGTTCCAAAGAATAGCAGGGAGAGATAAGAATGCCTTCTTAAGTGGAACAATGCAAAGAAATAGAGGAAAGCAATTAAATGGGAAATACTAGAGATCTCTTCAAGAAAATTAGAGATACCAAGGGAACATTTCATGCAAAGATGGGCACAATAAATGACAGAAACTGTATGGACCTAACAGAAGCAGAGGATATTAAGAAGAGGTGGCAAGAATACACAGAAGAACTGTACAAGAAAATATTCATGACTCAGATAACCATGATGGTGTGATTACTCACTTAGAGCCAGACATCCTGGAATGTGAAGTCAAGTGGGCCTTAGAAAGCATCACTACGAACAAAGCTAGTGGAGGTGATGGAATTCCAGCTGAGGTGTTTCAAATCCTAAAAGATGATGTGGTTAAAGTGTTGTACTCTATACATCAGCAAATATGGAAAACTCAGCAGTGTTCACAAGACTGGAAAAGGTCAGTTTTCATTCCAATTTCAAAGAAGGGCAATGCCAAAGAATGTTCAAACTACTGTACAATTGCACTTTTTCCCCATGCTACCAAAAGTCAAAATGAAAGTTGCTCAGTTGTGTCCTACTCTTTGCAACCCTACAGACTAAAAGTCCATGAAATTCTCCAGGACAGATTACTGGAATGGTAGCCATTCCCTTCTCCAGGGGTCTTCTCAACCCAGGGATCAAACCCAGGTCTCCTACATTGCAGACAGATCCTTTACCAGCTGAGTTACTAGGGAAGCCACCATGCTAGTGAAATAATGCTCAAAATTCTCCAAGCCAGGTTTCAACAGTACATGAACCACAGAATTCCAGATGTTCAAGCTGGATTTAGAAAAGGTAGAAGAACTAGAGATTAAATTGCAAAGAACCAGTGGATTGTAGAAAAAGCAAGAGAATTCCAGAAAAACATATACTTCTGGTTCATTGACTATGCTAATACCTTTGACTGTGTGGATCACATCAAACTATGGAAAATTCTTTAAGAGATGGGAATACCAGACCACCTTACCTGCCTCCTGATAAATCTATATGCAGGTCAAGAAAGCAACAATTAGAACCGGACATGGAACAATGGACTGGTTCCATATTGGGAAAGGAATACATGAAGGTTGTATATTGTCACCCTGTTTATTTAACTTCTATTCAGAGTATATCATGTGAAATGCCAGGTTGAATGAAGCACAAGCGGGAATCAAGATTGCCTGAAGAAATATCAATAACCTCAGTTATGCCAGTGACACCACCTTTATGACAGAAAGCAAAGAGAAACTAAAGAGCCCCATGATGAAAATGAAAGAGGAGAGTGAAAAAGCTGTCTTAAAACTCAGCATTCAAAAAATAAAGATCATAGCATCTGGTCCCATCACTTCATGGCAAATAGATGGGGAAACAATGGAAACAGTGACAGACTTTATTTTCTTGGGCTCCAAATCACTACAGATGGTAACTGCAGCCACAAAATTAAAAGACACTTGTTCCTTGGAAGAAAAGCTATGGCTAACCTAGACAGCATATTAAAAAGCAGAGACATTACTTTGCCAACAAAAGTGTGTCTAGTCAAGGCTATGGTTTTTCTAGTGGTCATGTATGTGAGAATTGGACCATAAAGATGGCTGAGTGCTGAAGAATTGAGACTTTTGAACTGTGGTGTTGGAGAATACTCTTGAAAGTCCCTTGCACTGCAAGCAGGTCAAACCAGTCCATCCTAAAGGAAATTAATACTGACTATTTATTGGAAGGACTGATGCAGAAGCTCCAATACTTTGGCCACATGATGCAAAAAACAGATTCATTGGAAAAGACACTGATACTGGGAAAGATTGAAGGCAGGAGGAGAGGGGGACAACAGAGGATGAGACAGTTGGATGGCACCACCAACTTGACGGACATGAGTTTGACCAAGCTCTGGGAGATGGTGAAGGACAGGGAAGCCTGGCATGCTACGGTCCATGGTGTTGCAAAGAGTCAGACATGACTGCGCGACTGAACAAGAATATCTGACTACATATAAGACACTCAGATATTTTCTGTTCTGCTCTGTCCTATCCTTTGGATATCAATGAATTCTATGCTGACTGTGATACAGTCTGGAAAAGTCTGCTTTGATCCTTATCAGTAACACGTATTTGGCCAAGTCAGAATGTGACCACTCTCAGAAAATCCTACCTGGTTATGGATATGCATTGTTCTGATACTAAAGCGGGTGAGTGGCAAGTACCATGTTACATGCAGGATCTCATACAACTTCTGTCTGATGACAGCCTTTTATCTTGTTTCATTCAGCCTCATTTGTTCATGTTTCTTGCTTAGTGGCAGAATGTCATGGATCCCTTTGGGGAAACGGATGAGTAATCTTGTGAATGGAATAGTGAACTGAGGGAAATTGTTTATTTTCGGCGTTGACTCAAGACCCATTTCGTCTTAACCCCTCGTTAGAGGACATCAATAATGATTCTGTTTCTGCAACTCATTCCTAAAGAAAATTAATTGGAAGCTAGATAGCTCCCTAATAACCACACTTGTTTTTACATAATAGAAGGAGAAAAGGATCAAGTTCTTTGTTCTAATTAATAGGAGTGAAAATAGAATCACAGTCTATGGTATGGCAAAATGAGAGAAAATAAGGCTTGTAAGTAATTTTCATGGTTGTTTAGGAATAATTGTTTCATTATTGAGTTAATAGCTTTTACAAACAGCTTCCATTTCCATATCATATTTCTGCAGTAGCTCTTTATTGAGATTGCCTAGGCAGAAGATGACAAGAAGTTGTTTTAAACCCATCACTTGTCTAAAATATGAGTTCCAGAGTAGTTAGGAGAGGGGGCTACAGCAGGAGAGAAGAAGGTAGGGGAGGGAAAAGGGGGGTCAGATTGAAATCAGTTGATTAATAAGACAACAAAATTCATTCACCAGCTTGTTTCAAAGGAGACTCTTATTATTCTGGAGAGAAATTAGACATCAGATCTGTCATAGGCCCCAGGCTCTGACATGTGTTTTATAATGACAGTTAATTAGATACTGTCTGCAGCAATCATAGGCTGTCATTTCTAATACATTTCTGGGAAGTTGAAGGACAGGAGAAGTCGCCCCCTCCCCATCTTCCCCCCTTCCCGTAACTGAAATCGGTTGCCAAAATTAACTGTGAATATATGAGGCACAAGTTCAACAATTATACAGCCGTTCTGCACATTTACGTTTTCCTACTTAGTATGTGCTCTGCATCTCGGGCTATGCCGGGCGTGGATTTTGCAGACAGAGTTGTTATTGCAGCCCTGGTAATATTTAGGAATAGCTCACACCGCAGCCTCCTCACACACCTGGTCTCATGGAACATACCACTCATCTTTGTAGCTTACATGTTAGAACACAAAGAATTTTTCGCATTGTTGAATTCAAACTCTAGCTCTACCCCACCCGACCCCCTGCCACCCTCCTGCCTTCCATCTTTACTAAAGAACTTGCCATGCGTTAATTAAAATGATGTATTCTTGCAACCTTAAATTTCGATAACTCCTGCAGGGAAACCTAACCTGGATTTTCAGTGCCCCCCTTTTGCTGAATGTCGTTATAAACATGGCAGTACAGTGTACAAGAAGCTAAGCCATGAGGCAGAGATCCTGCTTGAAACAGCTTAAAATCATAGATAGTTGAAGTTTTAAAGGACCTTAGGAACAATCGAGTCATTTCCTTTATAAGCAGGACATTTGAGGCCCAAAGAGCTTAAGCAGTGTCAGGGCAAACCTGAGCTGAAACCTGGTTCTCCTGACTTCTAGAGTCTTGCTCGTTTCCCTGTACAGCACTGCCTCCTGCCTGATTATCTGGGTGACTGTGAAAATCACTGGACTTTTCTGACCTTGAGCTTTTTCAGCTGTAGAATGAGCAACCCCAGGGTTGCACTGAGCATAAATGGGAAGGCTACTCCCCGGTCCTTTGTGAGACTCCAGGCAGTCTTGTGTTGCCCTCTGATTGCTCTCATCACATGTCATCTTTCCCCCAGTGCGTGCCTCGCCTCATCACCACCTGCCAGGAAACAGAAGATGGTGTTCAGCCCCTTTCTGGTTGAAAGCAGCACTCCTTTTACAGGCTACCCACTCAGTTTCTATTACCTGTTGTTTGAGACATGGCCACTCAAGTCATGTGCAGAAATTCTGTCTTTTTCAACCCGAGGTATCATCCCTGATGTGTTGATTGGTGGTTTCCAAACCTGACAAATAAGACTCCCATAGAGTTTCTTAAGGTCTTCCCTGAGAGCGTGGTTGGTAAAGAATCCTCCTACAATGCACTAGACCCCAGTTAGATTCCTGGGTCGACAACATCTGCTGGAGAAGGAACAGGCTACCCGTTCCAGTATTCTTGGGCTTCCCTGGTGTCTCTGCTGGGAAAGAATCTGCTGCAGTGTGGGAGACCTAGGTTCAATCCCTGGGTTGGGAAGATCCCCTGGAGAAGAGAAAGGTTACCCACTCCAGTATTCTGGCCTGGAGAATTCCATGGACTATATAGTTCTTGGGGTCACAAAGAATCAGACGCGACTGAGCGACTTTCACTTTCAGAGTTTTCTTAAAAGTACAGATTCCTACTCCCCATGGTACTTCCATCCTCCTGTCAGGCCCCCTTGAGAAAATAAACGTGCTAATCTAGTACGTTTGCAGCAGAGCCTGATCATCAGTAGATTAGCTAGGTTTTGTTTTACTTGTTTTCGCTTTTTGAGCTCCCAGGATGACTGCCGGGGAAATGCTGCTTACCCAAGCAGAGCAGATCCCCAAATGTGCTACCTTCTACAGCTGCTAGAATCTCTGGGTACTTCTCCATGGGTTCTAATTACATTTTAGAGGCTGAAGTGTCAGCAGTAAGCTGGTACTACAATTCTTGGAGGCAAGAATTGGTTCTCATCTTCTTGCCATTATAGAGACATATACAAGCACAACCACCCGCTTTCCACCACCACCCTGTCTGCAGCCTTTCCAACCTGAAATAGACAATATAACAAATATCAGTACCAATAAAGGTGAGTCTGCTGTCCACTTCCAGTTTGAGATTTGTTTTTCTGGTAGTGGTGATTTTAATCTCTCCACATCCACCTTCCCAGTAATAGGCCTGAGTTTATATTACGTCCTTCTCTCCTACATCTAACCCACTCCAGTATTCTTGCCTGGCAAATCCCATGGACCGAGAAGCCTAATAGGCTGCAGTCCATGGGTTCGCGAAGAGTTGGACACAACTGAGCGACTTCAGTTTCACACATTGGAGAAGGAAATGGCAACCCACTCCAGTGTTCTTGGCTGGAGAATTCCAGGGACGGTGGAGCCTGGTGGGCTGCCGTCTATGGGGTTGCACAGAGTCGGACACGACTGAAGTGACTTAGCAGCAGCAACTCCTACATCTAGTCCCCTCATGATTGAAGATATGTTTTCAAAACATGTAGTTAGGGTTATGGACATGGTGTGTGATGCTGAGTGATTATCTCTGTGCAGAATAAACTTGTATCAGGAAGCAGATTGAGCTAGAGTCTTGACTTTGTTGTATGATTCTATATCCATGAGCTACCAGCTGGGGCAAAGTAGGGAAGGCTAGAGGGGCACACACCGTCAACATCCCATGAGATTCAGACTGATATCTTGAACTATTCTTAGGCATGAGCAGAAAGTGGATGCTTAGCCAATTCCATATGTGTTACTATAATGGTTCACTTACTTTCTAAATGAAGGCAGCCTCCTTACCAGCTGTGGACTCTTCAGTGTTTGTAAAGGTTTAAAGATGTTCCAGAAGGAAGTAGAATGACATTGAATAAAGATGTTGGAAAAAGAAAGCAATCAAAGATAATGAGATTTTACATACATATAAAGTTAGTTTAGACAGAGCCCAGTATATAAGTAAGCATGTAATAAATGTTAGCTCCTGTTGAGGTTATTGCTATTATTCTGATGTCCATGCTGTTTTAAGTCAAGCTATTGCTTATAATCAGTGGCATATTGACCATGGTTATTAAGCATTAAAATTTGAGGACAATTAACTAGACTTTTTAGAAAAAAAGCAACTTTAAAAATCCACTTAGTTCAAGCCTAACTTCTTACTCTATTTGTGCATATTATAATATATGGTCCTTAACTTATGGATATTAGTTCTGAGTTCATATTTCCATTGGGTTTAGTGAGTTAGATGTTTCTAGGTGAATTAAATGGGCTGTATGAATCTCATCCCCAGGCCAATTTCAGGAATCACTGAGGCTTATGGGTAGATAACTCACAATGTCATTTCAAAGTTTATGATTATTTTTCCCTGAAGCTTCTAATCCTCCATTCAATTTACCCCTCCCCTTTATTAGTTGATTTAATAATGATGAAAATATAGTTAACCTGACGAAAGTCTGTTACCTCCAGCAATGACTCAGGTATATGGCAATAAGATGAAGCAATGCATTTATCCCAGAGCTCCAGGTCTATGGATTTTAAGAATATTTAACTCTTTATGGAGTCATAATTGTGACAATTTTAAAAAAAACATAATATTTTACTTGGTTTTGTTGCTTCAGTTGACTTCAATTCAGTCGCTCAGTCCTGTCCAACTCTTTGTCTTCCCATGGACTGCAGCACGCCAGGCTTCCCTGTCCATCAGCAACACCTGGAGCTGGCTCAAACTCATATCCATTGAGTTGGTGATTCTATCCAGCCATCTCTTCCTCAGTTGTCCCCTTCTCCTCCTGCCTTCAGTCATTCCCAGCATCAGGGTCTTTTCTAATGAGTCAGTTCTTTGCATCAGGTGGCCAGAGTATTGGAGTTTCAGCTTCAGCATCAGTCCTTCCAAAGAATATTCAGGACTGATTTCCTTTAGGATTGACTGGTTTGTTCTCCCTGCAGTCCAAGGAACTCTCAAGAGTCTTTGACAGCACAGTTCAAAAGCATCAATTCTTCAGTGCTCAGCCTTCTTTATGGTCCGATTCTCACATCCATATATTACTACTGAAAAACCATAGCTTTGAGTAGATGGACCTTTGTCAGTAAAGTAATGTCTCTGCTTTTTAATATGCTTTAGATTGGTCATCGGAGAAGGAAATGACACCCCACTCCAGTACTCTTGCCTAGAAAATCCCATGGATGAAGGAGCCTGGTGGGCTGCAGTCCATGGGGTCGCAAAGAGTCGGACACGACTGAGCGACTTCACTTTCACTTTTCACTTTCATGCACTGGAGAAGGAAATGGCAACCCGCTCCAGTGTTCTTGCCTGGAGAATCCCAGGGACGGGGGAGCCTGGTGGGCTGCCATCTATAGGGTTGCACAGAGTCGGACACAACTGAAGCGACTTAGCAGCAGTAGCAGCAGCAGCAGATAGGTCATAGCTTTTCTTCCAAGGAGCAAGCGTCTTTTAATTTTATGGCTACAGCCACCATCTGCAGTGATTTTGGAGCCCAAGAAAATAGTCTGACAGTGTTTCCATTGTTTCCCCTTTTATTTGCCATGCAGTGATGGACTGGATGCCGTGATCTTTGTTTTTTGAATGTTGAGTTTTAAGCCAGCTTTTTCACTCTCCTCTTTCATTTTCATCAAGAGGCTCTTTAGTTCCTCTTTGCTTTCTGCCATAAGGATGCTGTCATCTGCATAACTGAGGTTATTGACATTTCTCCCAGGACTTGATTCCAGCTTGTGCTTCATCCAGTCTAGCATTTTACATGATGTTCAGCTCAGTTCAGTTGCTCAGTCGTGTCCAATCGCAGAATGCCAGACCTCCTTGTCCATTACCAACTCCCGGAGTTCACTCAGATTCATGCCCGTCGAGTCAGTGATGCCATCCAGCCATCTCATCCTCTGTCGTCCCCTTCTCCTCCTGCCCCCAATCCCTCCCAACATCAGAGTCTTTTCCAATGAGTCAACTCTTCACATGAGGTGGCCAAAGTATTGGAGTTTCAGCTTTAGCATCATTCCTTCCAAAGAAATCCCAGGGCTGATTTCCTTCAGAATGGACTGGTTGGATCTCCTTGCAATCCAAGGGACTCTCAAGAGTCTTCTCCAACACCACAGTTCAAAACCATCAATTCTTCGGTGCTCAGCCTTCTTCACAGTCCAACTCTCACATCCATACACGACCACAGGAAAAACCATAGCCTTGACTAGGCGGACCTTAGTCGGCAAAGTAATGTCTCTGCTTTTGAATATACTATCCAGGTTGGTCATAACTTTTCTTCCAAGGAGTAAGCGTCTTTTAATTTCATGGCTGCAGTCACCATCTGCAGTGATTTTGGAGCCCAAAAAAATAAAGTCTGACACTGTTTCCACTGTTTCCCCATCTATTTCCCATGAAGTGATGGGACTGGATGCCATGATCTTCGTTTTCTGAATGTTGAGCTTTAAGCCAACTTTTTC
>SJYX01023307.1:421139-490664 GCA_006410675.1 Oreotragus oreotragus | reverse complement strand
CTCAAACTCATATCCATTGAGTTGGTGATTCTATCCAGCCATCTCTTCCTCAGTTGTCCCCTTCTCCTCCTGCCTTCAGTCATTCCCAGCATCAGGGTCTTTTCTAATGAGTCAGTTCTTTGCATCAGGTGGCCAGAGTATTGGAGTTTCAGCTTCAGCATCAGTCCTTCCAAAGAATATTCAGGACTGATTTCCTTTAGGATTGACTGGTTTGTTCTCCCTGCAGTCCAAGGAACTCTCAAGAGTCTTTGACAGCACAGTTCAAAAGCATCAATTCTTCAGTGCTCAGCCTTCTTTATGGTCCGATTCTCACATCCATATATTACTACTGAAAAACCATAGCTTTGAGTAGATGGACCTTTGTCAGTAAAGTAATGTCTCTGCTTTTTAATATGCTTTAGATTGGTCATCGGAGAAGGAAATGACACCCCACTCCAGTACTCTTGCCTAGAAAATCCCATGGATGAAGGAGCCTGGTGGGCTGCAGTCCATGGGGTCGCAAAGAGTCGGACACGACTGAGCGACTTCACTTTCACTTTTCACTTTCATGCACTGGAGAAGGAAATGGCAACCCGCTCCAGTGTTCTTGCCTGGAGAATCCCAGGGACGGGGGAGCCTGGTGGGCTGCCATCTATAGGGTTGCACAGAGTCGGACACAACTGAAGCGACTTAGCAGCAGTAGCAGCAGCAGCAGATAGGTCATAGCTTTTCTTCCAAGGAGCAAGCGTCTTTTAATTTTATGGCTACAGCCACCATCTGCAGTGATTTTGGAGCCCAAGAAAATAGTCTGACAGTGTTTCCATTGTTTCCCCTTTTATTTGCCATGCAGTGATGGACTGGATGCCGTGATCTTTGTTTTTTGAATGTTGAGTTTTAAGCCAGCTTTTTCACTCTCCTCTTTCATTTTCATCAAGAGGCTCTTTAGTTCCTCTTTGCTTTCTGCCATAAGGATGCTGTCATCTGCATAACTGAGGTTATTGACATTTCTCCCAGGACTTGATTCCAGCTTGTGCTTCATCCAGTCTAGCATTTTACATGATGTTCAGCTCAGTTCAGTTGCTCAGTCGTGTCCAATCGCAGAATGCCAGACCTCCTTGTCCATTACCAACTCCCGGAGTTCACTCAGATTCATGCCCATCGAGTCAGTGATGCCATCCAGCCATCTCATCCTCTGTCGTCCCCTTCTCCTCCTGCCCCCAATCCCTCCCAACATCAGAGTCTTTTCCAATGAGTCAACTCTTCACATGAGGTGGCCAAAGTATTGGAGTTTCAGCTTTAGCATCATTCCTTCCAAAGAAATCCCAGGGCTGATTTCCTTCAGAATGGACTGGTTGGATCTCCTTGCAATCCAAGGGACTCTCAAGAGTCTTCTCCAACACCACAGTTCAAAACCATCAATTCTTCGGTGCTCAGCCTTCTTCACAGTCCAACTCTCACATCCATACACGACCACAGGAAAAACCATAGCCTTGACTAGACGGACCTTAGTCGGCAAAGTAATGTCTCTGCTTTTGAAGGGGTGACTGCGCTGGCACAGGAGGACCTAGAGGAGCCATCCCACGTTGAAGGTCACATGATGTAGTCTGCATAAAAGTTCGATAAGCAGGGCGACAATATATAGCCTTGACGTACTCCTCTCTCAATTTGGAACCAGTCTTTTGTTGCATGTCTGGTTCTAACTGTTGCTTGTTGACCTGCATACAGATTTCTCAGGAGGCAGATAAGGTGTTCTGGTATTCCCATCTCTTTAAGAATTTGTTGCTTAGTTTGTCTTATAGGGAGTCAGGAATTTTGGTTCCTTCCGAAATCCTTTACTATGTTGTGTGCATGCAAATGTGTCTTATTTTCTTTAATATGCAATATCCCTGTCATTGGGGGAAAGGCATAGAAATCAACATGGATGAAATGCAGAGCCTGTATGTGTTGAGCATTTAAATAAATTAAGAGTGTACATTGATCATTCTTAGCCTGTGTTGTGGAGAAATAATTTCTAGCCATTTGTTAAGCTATTCAGCAAAATAGTCAATTTGATAATCCCACAGGATGATGTGCAAACACAGAGTTTCCTTAATCTGGATACACAGTGTAGCACTGTCTTTGTAGTCTTGTCTTTTAGTTTGTCATCCTTAATGAAGTTTGAAAAGAAGACAAGTTGGCTTAAAGTTCAACATTCAGAAAACGAAGATTGTGGCATCCGGTCCCATCCCTTCATGGGAAATAGATGGGGAAACAGTGTCAGACTTTATTTTTTGGGGCTCCAAAGTCACTGCAGATGGTGACTGCAGCCATGAAATTAAAAGACGCTTACTCCTTGGAAGAAAAGTTATGACCAACCTAGATAGCATATTCAAAAGCAGAGACATTACTTTGCCAACTAAGGTCCGTCTAGTCAAAGCTATGGTTTTTCCAGTGGTCATGTATGGATGTGAGAGTTGGACTGTGAAGAAGGCTGAGTGCCGAAGAATCGATGCTTTTGAACTGTGGTGTTGGAGAAGACTCTTGAGAGTCCCTTGGACTGCAAGGAGATCCAGCCAGTCCATTCTGAAGGAGATCAACCCTGGGATTTCTTTGGAAGGAATGATGCTAAAGCTGAAACTCTAGTACTTTGGCCACCTCATGCCAAGAGTTGACTCATTGGAAAAGAGTTGGGAGGGATGCTGGGAGGGATTGGGGGCAGGAGGAGAAGGGGAAAACAGAGGATGAGATGGCTGGATGGTATCACAGACTCGATGGACGTGAGTCTGAGTGAACTCCGGGAGGTGGTGATGGACGGGGAGGCCTGTCATGCTGCGATTCATGGGATTGCAAAGAGTCGAACACGACTGAGCAACTGATCTGAAGTGTCCACAAAAGAATAACTGAAATTGTGCATACTTGAAACTTCAGGAAAGGATTTCTCAGGAATATAGAATTAGACTCAGTGCTGGAAGAAATGACACCATCAGTTATCTTGAAGAAATTGCATGTGTCTTCTTTTTGTTTTCAGTCTTAGTGGACTTAAGGTGCTTTGGACACTTACAGGTATTCTGTGGATTAAAAGCACTCTTAAAGAAATAGAGAAAAATAAATTCAAGATATAGCTCTGGCTAGGCTAGAAAGCTAAAGGAAGTGGGGACTTCAAATTGCAAGCCTGTGTGATCTCTTTTTTTAAACACTACCACCTTATGGATCATCACATTCTATTTTCTTTCTCCCCTTTGGTGGCAGGGAATAAAAGTGGTGGCATCTTTTGTTGTTGGCCTATTGCTGCCCAGTGAGGCAACAGTGTACATCCTCCTTACAGTTTATTCTTCTTCCTCCCTCCTCCTTGTGCTGAGTGCACTGACATGATTTGTATTTATACATTAGTTTTAGTTCTTTATTAATTTATTCAGTCATCTTTCAGAAGTCAATTGAACATCTTTTCACTTGTTCCAGACATTTGGCACGTGTTGCCCCAAGTTCATGGAAAAAGGGACCACCCGAGGAGGCTAATTGACCTCCTTGTGCATGAAGGACTGCAGCCCATGAAAGATGAATTGGGTTTCATGTGAATATGGACAGGATTCATTCACTCTTTCTAATTTCTAAGATCACATGCAATTTTTGAAAAGCTCAATTCATATTTGTTTCCTCTTAAGTCATCAACATATTATTTTTTAAGAGTTATCAAATGTTCAAGAGCTAACATTTGGCTCAGAGTAAACCTATTCATATGCCAAATAATTTGGATTAAGTTCAGAAACCCATTGCTTTGAATCTTAAAATTAGTACTCTTAACAAAAGAATCTTCTCTGTTTCTTCATTGCAAGTTACGGGCCATGAATTTATCTCCTTCATTATGATGTCCTCCTGATTGCTTTGTATCTAAGAATACTTCCATGTTGCTCACTGCCACATTAAAAATATGAAATAAAACTGTTGTGGAAGAAGGCCCCTTTAGCCTTCTGGAAAGGAACTAAAGTGAAAATAAAAGCGAGCACAAGCTTTCCTTTTGTTCTAAATATAGGACCACTTGAGGGCCAAGAAAATTACTTAATTTATATTTTCTAATGCTTTTTCATAACTTTATCATTTTTTAATGTTTAGTCTGCTAAGATTATAGGCTTAAAATGATTTTACTCGGATCATTAATGATCCTTGTTCCCTATCAAGGATAATTCTTTGACCATTATTGTACTTACCAGAATTTCTACTGAGATTTATTTTTTTGTCAATTGATTTTGCCTTTATAGATACATCTTCGGAAGATATTCTCAGGAAACCTTATTACTGAGTTGTATACCAAAGTTTGATTCAGACTATCTGAGGATCTGTTTTTGGACCACAATGTATAATAAAAATCCTTCCGGCAGAGCGTAATGTGAGAAGTTGTTACTCTAGAGGTGAAAAGTACTTTCACCTTCTTAATGAATGCCATTATAAAGAAGAAAACTGTATTATGATTATTGGTGATATAAGAAATGGCTTGCTTTGGAATTGTAGTAAAAAGCTGATGAGCAGTATAGATTAAAGATATAGCATGTGGTTGAGAATGCAGACTTTACAAAAATATCCTGTCAAGACTCAAATCCTAGCCCAGTCATTTATATTAGCTGCGTGACCTTGACCAAGTCACTAAACCTGTTATTCAGTCTTCATCTGGTATATGGGGATGATAATAATGAACCTATCTTGTACGATTGTTGTAGGGATCAAGCTTGTTAATACACATGAATTTCTTAAAACTGTCTCTGGCATAGAGCTAGCCAGATACAGCACATTTATTATGAATCATTATGAAGATTGTCTTGGTTCGATACCTTAGCCAGGTGATACTCTGTTCTCCCTGGAACTACATCTCCCCTGTACCCCAGTGCTATTTGCAGCCTATAAATCTAGTAACATTCACTCTTTATATGGACCTCTATGTAGTCAAAACAAGGCTTCCCTGGTGGTTCAGATGGTAAAAAATCTGCCTCCAATGTGGGAGACCTAGATTCGATCCCTGGGTTGGGAAGGTCCCCTGGAGGAGGCATGGCAACTCACTTCAGTATTCTTGCCTGGAGAATCCCCATGGACAGAGGAGCCTGGCAAGCTACAGCGCATGGGGTAGCCAAGAGTCAGACACAACTGAGCAACTAAGCATAGCACATAGTCAAAAGAAGAATGTCCCTGAAAGGTTTATAGAGCTACACTTGATTGATGAGAGGTGCAGGCACTCTTCTTAGGACATGTTGTCATTAAGACAAAGGGAAGGTCCAAAGTATGTAGAATAAGAGCTTTAACTCAAGTGGCCATTAATGCTCCCTATCTCTTGATTCAGATCTTAGGGTATAATTAATGAGAAAAAAATATAAACCAACTTCCTCAGGATTCCCTTAATTTTTAACAAGACTTAATCTAAGATACTATCTCACATGACTTTTCCACTATTTCTCCAGTATTGATAGAATCTGGAAGTTGTGGTTCACCTACTATCTTCCCATCATGACTAATTTCAAAAGTTATACTCTAACCAGGGTTTCAGTTATTTTCCTCTTCATTCTACCTTATAGCAGAAACAGTACCCAAACAATAATTGCTTTATCTAATCCCATATTAGTCTATAATGTGGCCTCTGCCTTGTCGATTTCTTTTCTATTAATTTAATTCTTCTAAAATGCCAACAGCAGTTCCCTTCTGAGTTAGCCTCGCTTGGGCTGCATCAGAGACTCTTAAGTAAATTGTTACAGTGTTAATTAAGATTTCATGGTCAGGCTCTTTTCCATAATAGGTATGATAGGATTTGGCCTCCTCTGTATCTTCAAATGAACAATCCTCAGACATCCTTACGATGTTTTCTGCTGCCTTAGAAGATTTGATATAATGGAGGAATGATAAAGCAATGAAACTATTGACTATTGAGTCATCTCTGTGAGTATAATTCATATATCAGTAAGTACCCTGGATGCCAAATTACCTTCAGAATTTAAATTTAGATTGCAAAGTTTCATCTGAAGGGAAATTTTATTTTGGTAGGCCATAGGGTTTTGCTTTTAGAGACTGTAAAATATATGTTTGCATGCCATATTCGTTTTATAAGTGAGAGCTTTAAATACTATGCATTAAAATGACTTTTTCCGTAAAAATGAGAGGTTTTCTTCTTAAATGGCTTTCTCAGTACAACTTACTCTTAATTTTGCTGTAGTGCTGGGTGAGAAGTATGGATTTATGAAACAATAAAAAGCAAAGAGTAAAGGGAAAGTACAAATATCTTAGAAACTCTACCTTGAAACCTTTTAGAACTCACTAGGCCTTAGGATCATTTGGGAAATTTCGGTTAGATTACTTGATATCTAGGTTGGAGGACTTTCCCTGATGATTTACTAGGGAGGAAATCAGTATACTCTGGTGGGTTGGAAGAGCAAGGGTTGGATGCTGGAAAGATGGGTTTTGTTTTACAAATGATATTAGCATAAAAGTAATGGGGTATTAATAGTTTTTTTTTTTTTTTTTACAACTCATTATGTTTTTATTTCTAGTCATCAACCAGTACCCTGAATGCCTTAACATTCATAGTTAACATGCTTTCCAAAAAAAATCCTTCATTTCCTTTATATTTGAAATAATTTCTTCTTCCTATGATTGCTTTTTAAAAGCTAAAAAAGCCACAATTTTAGCATTTTGCTTGAGAGTGTTACCAAGTCAATGAGAAGTTTTTTCGTTTGTTTTTTTTTTTTTTTTTTACAACTCATTATGTTTTTATTTCTAGTCATCAACCAGTACCCTGAATGCCTTAACATTCATAGTTAACATGCTTTCCAAAAAAAATCCTTCATTTCCTTTATATTTGAAATAATTTCTTCTTCCTATGATTGCTTTTTAAAAGCTAAAAAAGCCACAATTTTAGCATTTTGCTTGAGAGTGTTACCAAGTCAATGAGAAGTTTTTTCGTTTGTTTGTTTTTTTTTTTTCTGTTTTTGAAAATTTGGAAAAGGAAAGCATTAATGGTATTAGCAGTCTTTGAGATGTGTTGGATTTGGGCGCTCAGAAAGTCGTTTACTCTTGTCACCAAAGATGTTTTTTTTTTTCCTTTGTATGTGTTTCCCCCCCGTCCCCCAAACTGCCCTTTTCCGCTAATAGAGTCACCTTCTTGACTGGACTTAGCAGCTCTCCCTGGTTTCCTGGGAGTCTCCCAAAATTACTGTTAATAATTGCCAAGAGCAATGTCTTTTCTTCCTTTTGGAGCTGAAATAGTGTAAAGAATCCCACACCGGGTTTCACTGGCCCAGTTCAAGGGTGCTCACTCACTGGCTGGGAGCAACGCCATAGAACGCGGCCACCATGAACAGCCAGGGGCTCTGGAGGTTGGCAGTCAGCCCCTCTCCCCACAGCACAGTCCCTCAGAGGGAGAGCCAAGTGGAGCACCTCTGTGGCTGCCATAACCCCTGTTGGCATGTTGGTATTTTTAAAACTAGGAATTAACCCTTGCCTCCTGAAATGTGAAGTGACTACTTGAGCCTCTAAAGAGAGCCATGTTGAGACTCAGCTTTGCCTCATGGTGACTGCACTTATGAACATCACTAAAATGAGCAGATGATCTTCTATTAGTTTTTGGAAACATGAGACACTAGCCATGCCTTAGCCATGTTGATGAGAGTAGAAAGTGCTGCCTCTGTCACCTCTAACACTTTGGTTCCAAAAGAAAATGATGGCTCTTAGCTTCAGTTTTTTTTCTGTATAAGGGAAATATAAAGTATCAAGAAGCAGAAACCCCTCTCTCAGAGAATGTAGAACTTGAAACAGCCCATGCCAAAGGCAGCTGGAGGCTGAAAACTTTCGAAGGCTGTGTTAGGTTGCCTGGTTCATTTGGTCTGTGGCGGGGGGGATGGGTCATTAAATGCTAGATTATACCAGACTTATTGGGCTTCCTGGAATCACTATAGAAATAAATTGGCTTTCTGTAGATTCTGAAACCTGAAGATAATGTGTCCGCCCTGCGGTAAGGTTCTCTGATAATGGGCTCGGAGTTGGTAGACCCGAGTTTGGGATCTGGTTCTGCCACTTAGTAGTTGTGTTTCTTCCAGCAAATCATTCAGCTTTTCTGAGTTGGGCTCTATTTGCAAAATACAAGAATTGAAATACCAGTGAATGCAGAGATGCTTTCCAATTCTAAAATCTGTTGATTCTCTCTGAGGTATTCCCGTGCAATAAAAGCCTATATACTCCCATACCTGAAGCTTGTGGGAAAAATATATGCATCCCCAGAGAACTTGTCTTACCATGGGCCTCCTTTACCTGTGTGAGTCTCCCACATGGGACTGAGCATCCCCTGACTATGATCAGTTTAGAGATAGGGACAGAGACCCTCAACTCCCATTTGTGTTCTTGACTTATCATAGCTCTTATACCTTTGGGCAACTTGTCTAACTCATCTTTAGTTTCATCAGCCACAAAACACAAATAATAACCTCCTTCCACTTAATGAGTGACAACACAGAAAAAGCTTTTGTTGTGTCAGAATCAACCTCTTATAATTTGAATCATTCCCCTGTGGCTTCTAGTATGTATGTATGTGTGTGTGTGTGTGAGTGTGTGTATATGAAGAATTGTTCCTTTGTAATCCTAGCCTATATGATTTTTCCATCTAATTTATCTTTGGGGATGAATACCACCAACTTGGGCCAAAACAAATAGGCTGCCAAGGGTTATAGTACTGTCTACAACTAAAAGCTGTTCATAATTGCCAGTCTATGTTCAATGCAGGATGCAGGATGCTTGGGGCTGGTGTATGGGCATGATCTGGAGGGAAGATGTGGGGTGGGAGGTGGGAGGGGGGTTCATGTTTGGGAGTTCGTGTAAAAAAATGAAAAAAGAAAAAAAAAAAAGAAAAAAAAAGCTGTTCATAAAAATTTTTTAAACTTTTGTTTAGAACATGTGAGATTCCTTAGCTCAGAGGGAGTCATCAATTCAGACATCAGCAGTTATTTGTCAAAATGCTACATCAGGAACTATTATATTTATGCATATCTAGGTTTTCTAAAATAAATGTAACCTCTGAGGGAATGCAATCATTCTGGGATCCAAATTAGTTAGGTACCTGGGCCTCTAGGCTTAACATTACGCAAATATCCCTTCTTGGTTTTATAAAATTGTTGAATTATTTCGAGTCACACAAATGCACCCATCCTTGGGACCTTCAGGGCATTAACATTAATCAAAGTGATGCAAAATTCAATTAGAAATTATCTGATGCTCCCTGCATGTTGATCTCACTAGACAAGAAGTCTCGTTTGCAATAATCTACTTGAACAGATGAGGCTCAGATCAGTCTCTGAAGCTGAAAGCTGTCAAAGGATAAGTTTCAAATCAGGGCAGAAAAATGATCCCAACATGGGAGACTTTTTCGAAGCATCATCCATAGTAGAAGTGGAGCCTGGGGCAAATCACACTTTAATGGGTCCCCTGAAACACTTTCTTTTGTCGCTGACATCCAGTTAAATGAATGGCAGGAATTATTGCCTTTAGATTAAATGTTCCCTGGACCCAGGTACATATGTAACTACAATTATACTGGCATATGGAGAGAGGGACATGCTATGAAGCGCTTGATAGTATTGTATGGAGTATACAGACAGATAAGGTCACTTGCCACAGACCTGCCCTCTGGCTTCAAGGCCACACTGCTCTGGAGCAGTCCCTGGCTCGAGCCGTTGGAACACACGGCAGTCACAGAGTGGAAAGACATAGGTGTTAGGCTAGAGTCTGAATTCCAACTATGCCATTTTTATTCCCCTAGTGACTTTGGACAAGTTGCTTCACTGTGCTTCACCTTTAAAACGAAGATGTTTATCTCATGGGAACATTATGAAGGTTAATAATAAATATATGTAATACATATAATGTATAAGTGATTTTTATAGTTCATAGTATTCAATGATTTCTTTAAAGAACCTTCTGTAACTCTTCTATCATGGATATGAGCAACTGTACCCCTTGAAAACTTTACTCTTTAGCCCTTTCCCAATCTTATGGTACTTAGAGAATCCACATGTTCAAAACATTCTTAAGTCTCAGAGCTGCTAAGGACTGGAGATATCTAGAGACAGGGATTATCTGTGGTTAACTGGTGGAAGAGGATCATATCTCATACCTGTGTGGATTTTGATGCTTACGTCTGAAACCCTGGTCTTCCCAGGTAGCGCTAATGGCAAAGAAT
Organism: Oreotragus oreotragus; assembly: GCA_006410675.1. Lineage (NCBI taxonomy): Eukaryota > Metazoa > Chordata > Mammalia > Artiodactyla > Bovidae > Oreotragus > Oreotragus oreotragus. The sequence continues at coordinate 480,505 of SJYX01023307.1, read as the reverse complement.
CCGCGTTCCAACACAGGCAATGCAAGAGACAGCGGGTTCAATCCCTGAATCAGGAAGATCCCCTAGAGAAGGAAATAGCAACCCACTCCACTTTTCTTGCCTAAGAAATCCCATGGACAGAGAAGCCTGGTAGGCTGTACTCCATGGGTATGCAAAGAGTTGGACACTACTGAGCGAAATAAATTGTAAATTACAAGTATGAAGCCCTGCTGTGTGAGACATAATGGTGTTTAGCCATGGCCCTGGCCGTCATCCTACGTGCAGTTCCCCTAGGGCATAACTATTCTTATGGACAATGAATTTTATGCGATTCCTAGTGGCAAAAGCTCAGTGTTCATCTCTTTCACCAGTCCGAATTATTCCTCCACATTTGTGCTCTTGAATTCTTTCACTTAAATAGTGTAATAAACTGTGCATTCAGTGAACTGTGTGAAGATTTAGTGTATAGGATCATTGCTTGTAGGTAATTTTTCAAATTGTAAATTATTTGGAAGGGAAGAAGGTTCAGATTTTTGCAGACTAACAAAACTTAATTTTTCTTCCTTTGCTTGTGATATACCAATGATATATGTTCTCAGTAACAGGAGGTAATACAGATTTGAGTTATCTTGCTTTGAGATTTTGTTACTCTCCTATGCAATTTGATTTTTCAGATCCTTAGTTTATGGTGGTGAGTCCCAAGAGAAAGCTTCCTGAAGTAGATGAAATGTATTTATTTTTGATTTGTTGGACAACTTAGGGATGTGATGATTTCTTCACATCCCCATCCGTATGTTCTTAAAGAAATAGTAATCACTGGTTTAAAACATCCATTTCATCTGTCGTTCCATTTTCAATGATAATATTAACAATTATTATATTGATTCAAATCAGCAAAGTTTTTAATTATTATACCATTTAATTTTTTCTTAAAGCACTTTCTCATTTGATTAACACATAGGCTTTTCCTTCGTTCACATTTTTTCCCCTCAGTCTTCATCATCTCTCTTTTACCAGACAAAAGGTCAAGTACAAGTGCTTGTAATGGTGCATAGTAGTTATTGAACCCCAGTGGTTAAGACTTCAAGAGACCATTAAGAGGACAGAAAAATGTACCTTTGATATCTTAATTTGATCACTCTAATTGAGAAAAATACACCTTAATAATTATTCAGTAGGTATATTGACCTAACTATTCATTTGCCTTCTAATTTGTACCCTCAGTCTCTGCTTTTCTGAGTTTTATCTCCATTTAACTAGATGATATATGGAGACCCTCAGACATTAATATTCAGGTGATGGAGCACAGGCCTTGACCTGTGCCTTTTTCTCTTCTTTTTTCCTCCCTGGAGTCCATTCTTTTTGTACGTGGCATTGCTGGTGGGTTCCATCAGGGAACTGCCAGCATAGGCTAGTTATAATGATGCTTTCAGATTGCTTCAGAGTCTGTAATTAAATGACATCACTAAGTCTTAAATGCATCTGCTGTGAAAGTCAGAAGGCTAAATTATCCCATTAGAGAAGCGTGTTACTTTTTGTTAAAGAATCCCAAGTTTAGTATGCTGAAGCGTTGCTTCAGGAAAGCTATTGAAAGCCAGTTGAGCATGGAACATAGTGGGAAGATTGGGAGGCTGGAAGGCCATGTGGTTCAGAACAAGCTGTTCAAGAATCACAGCTGCACTCAGGCTAACTTGTTAAAAAAAAAAAAAAAAAGGCATTTTCCCCAAATGCAGTTAACTGCTTGGCTGCTGGTTTTCACTTTGAAGAAATAACTATTTGAGGCAGCTGTCAACTACATGACTCCAGAATAGTATGTTGTAGTTTATTGGAGCACAGTTCGAGTGAGACCAGTGCTGTGAATTTAGTTCCCATAGGACCAAACAACTTAACTTAATTAAATCACCAGTTACTGTGTCTCTGACCTTAGTTAGCCACCCACCTCCACACACACACCCCCCATATTTTTGCCTCAGAGCAGAAGAGAATCTGGAGAAAGAACCTCTGTTGATTGGCCCAAAAGTCCCATCACTGTTAGAATGAAAGTAATGAATCTTTGTCTTCTATGCCCGTTTGGGGTTACAAAGAGTCGGACATGACTGAGCTACTGAACAACAACAGAATGCCTGTTTGGGCTTCCCAGGTGGCACTAGTGGGAAAGAACCCGCCTGCCAGTGCAGGAGACATGAGACTTGGGTTCGATCCCTGGGTTGGGAAGATCCTCTGGAGGAGGGCATGTCAACCCACTCCAGTATTCTTGCCTGGTGAATCCCATGGACAGAGGAGCCTGGAAAGCTACAGTCCCTAGGGTTGTACAGGAGTTGTACATGACTAAAGTGACTGTTTGGCTAAGCAGATTTTATTTGTGTATCTACTTCTTTTATTTTAAAGATTTTTTTTCTATGTTGACCATTTTTTAAGTCTTTATTGAATTAGTTACAATATTGCTTCTTTTTTTTTAATGTTTTGGGGTTTTTTTGGGGGGCGGGTGGCTGCACAGCACATAGGCTCTTAACTTCCTGACCAGAGATTGAACCTGTATCCTCTGCGTTAAAAGGCAAAGTCTTAACCACTGAACCACCAGGGAAGTCCCAGGCTAAGGAATTTTTAGAATTAACTTGTAGAATTCTTGTATTATTCCTTGTGATACTATATGAAATATTTATTTTGTCTTTGTCCCAGGTTCCCTGCAGAAAACTCTTAAAACCTTTGGACTTTCTGGAGTGACAGAGAGAGTGTCTTTATATGCTAATGAGGTGACTGGAGGAGAAGGCAATGGCACTCCACTCCATTACTCTTGCCTGGAAAATCCCATGGACAGAGGAGCCTGGTGGGCTGCAGTCCATGGAGTCGCTAGGAGTCAGACACAACTGAGCGACTTCACTTTCACTTTTCACTTTCATGCATTGGAGAAGGAAATGGCAGCCCACTCCAGTGTTCTTGCCTGGAGAATCCCAGGGACGGGGAACCTGGTGGGCTGCTGTCAGTGGGGTCACACAGAGTCGGACATGACGGAAGCGACTTAGCAGCAGCANTATTTTATTAATAATTTATTTTAATTGGAGGATAATTGCTTTACAGTATTGTGCTGGTTTCTGCCATACACCAACACGAATCAGCCATAGGTATACATATGTTCTCTTCCTCTTGAACTTCCTCCACTCCATCCCATCCCGCTAGGTTGTCCTAGAGTAACGGTTTGAGCTCCTTGCATCATATAGCAAATTCCCACTTACTAGCTCTTCTGCTGGTGCAAAAATAATTATGGTTTTTCATTGTTGAACTTTGCTGTTTGATATTGGAAGGGATTCTTAAATAAATGTAGTTATGCTATGCACCATTTTAATGTATATTTCTTGCATTCTTTGCCAATGATTTATTACTTGCTATTCATTTTATATTTATTTTATGCTAGGGAAATGATATTCGATAAAAAGCAAATTTGAGCAATTTTTTTTTGTTATTCAAGTTCAAAATGAGTAGTAAAGCAATGGAGGCAACTCACAACATCAACAATGCGTTTGGCCCACGAACCACTAACGAGCATTCAGTGCGGTGGAGGTTCAAGAAGCTTTGACAAGGAGACGAGAGCCTTGAAAATGAGGAGCACATGGCTGTTCATGGAAAGTTGACAGTGACCAATTGGGAGCAATCATCGAAGCTGATCCTCTTACAACTACAGGAGAAGTTGTCAAAGAGCTCAGTATCAATCATATGGTCATTTGGCATTTGAAGAAAATTGAAAAGCTGAAAAAGGTTGATAAGTGGATGCTTCATGCTGCTGCTTCTGCTTAGTCACTTTCAACTTTGTGCAGCCCTGTGGACTGCAGCCTGCCTGGCTCCTCTATCCGTGGACTTCTCCAGGCACAGATACTAGAGTGGGTTGCCATGCCCACCTCCAGGGGATCTTCCTGACCCAGGGATCGGAGCTGGGTCTCCTACACTGCAGGCAGATTCTTCACTGCTGAGCCACCAGGGAAGCCCGCCTCCTCATGAGCTGACTGCAAATCAAATATATCATTTTGTTGTGTCATCTTCTATTCTGTGCAACAACAGCAAACCATTTCTCAAACGGATGGTAACATGTGACGAAAAGTAGATTTTATATGACAGCCGACACCTTAGTGGTTAGACTATGAAGAAGCTCCAGGGCCCTTCCCAGAGCCAAACTTGCATCAGGAAAAAGCTCATGGTCACTGTTTAGTGGTCTGCTGCCAGATCTGACCTACTCCAACTCTCTGAATCCCAATGGAACCATTATATCTGAGAACTATGCTCAGCAAATCATTGGAATACAGTGAAAAATGCAATGCCTACAGCCGACATTGATCAACAGAAAGGGCCCAGTTCTCCATGACACAGCCCACTGCATGTCACACAACCAATGCTTCAAAAGCTGAATGAATTGCGCTACGAAGTTTTGTCTCATCCACCATATTCTCCTGAGCTTCCACCAGCAGACTACCACTTCTTTAAGCATCTCAAGAGCTTTTTGCAGAGAAAATGCTTCCACATTTTCTCCAAGAAAATGCATGGAGGCAGAAATTGCTTTCCAAGAGTTCATCAAATCCCAAAGCATGGATTTTTATGCTACAGGAATAAATGAACTTTATCACTGGCAAAAATGTGTTGCTTCTACTGATTCCTCTTTTGATTGATAAAGATGTGTTTGAGCTTAGTTATAATGATTTAAAATTCATGATCCAAAACCACAATTACTTTTGTAACAGCCTAATATTTTACCTATGGTAATGTACATGTTTCAATGCTACTCTCTCAGTTTGTCCCACCCTCTTTCCTCAAGTGTGTCCACAAGTCTGTTTTCTATATCTGCATCTCCATTGCTACCCTGGGAATAGGTTCACCAGTACCATCTTCCTAGATTGCATTAAAATATATGCATTAAATATGCATTTAAATATGCATTAAAATATACTACTTGCTTTTCGCTCTCTGACTTACTTTACTCTTTATAAATTTAAGCTCTAGGTTTATCTACCTCATTTGAATTGACTCAGATGAATTCCCATTTATGGCTGAGTAATATTCCATTGTATATATGTACCAAAATTCTTTATCCATTCATTTGTCGGTGGACATCTAGGTTAATTCCATGTCCTGCTGCTGCTGCTGCTAAGTCGCCAGTGCTGCAGTGAACATGGAATACATGTGTCTTTCTCAATTATGGTTTTTCTTAGCACACATGCTGAATAGTGGGATTGTTGGGTCATATGGTAGTTTTATTCCTAATTTTTAAAGGAATCTCCATACTGTTCTCCATAGTGCTGTATCAATTTACATTCCACCAACAGTGAAGCATTTATTAGTTATAGATTTTTTAATCAAAAAGTATATTTGAAGTCTGTAATATACAAGGTTTTGAATTAAGATTCAGAAAGAATTCCAAAAAATTCATGTCCTTGAGAGGATTTCAAACTATCATATAGAGCAAAGTAACAGTCCAAAGCCCAGAACAGTGCTTCATGGATACACAGTGACCACAAGAGCTATAGCATTTCTTGGCAGGTCTTGAGAAGGTAACAGAAAGAGAAAAGAAAATTCCTGATGAGGCACTAGAGTTACACAGAAAAATGTTGAGGAGGTGCTCCCAATGACCAGCCCTTGCATAAGACTATGACTGGACCTGGAGTGCTTTCACTGTCTCCAAAGAAAAGACTTAGAAAAATTTTATGCAGGATCTAACACACAATATCTCAGTCACCCTTAATAGCGCAGGATGGATGCCACTGGTGCAATGGCATAAATGATTAAAAAATTTAAACTAACAAATAGAAAAAAAAAGAGACATGGTATCCCAGGTAGTAGAGCAAAAGTAGAGGGCATGTAGGTGCATGTGGCAATCTGGCAATCCAGATGTTCGAGACAAAGTAAAAGTGTGAGGGTGGGGAAATATCTGGGGATCTGTGGTGACAGCACTTAGAAAAGGCAGTAGACAGTTGGTTTGGGATGAATCAGCTGGAAGGGGGGTCTTAGCCGTTCAGCAGAATGTCTCACAGCCTTTGAGACAGGAAACGAGGTGAATGTAGTAACAAAGAAAGTTGGAGCCAAGAACAGGTCTGCCTACAGAGGAGGTTTGGAAGAGGAATCAAAGAAAGTCATCAGGGCAAAAGTGCATTTCTAAGAACTGGAACATACAGGGCAGAGGAAGCCCGAGGCTCCCAAAGAAGATAGGCGTCTGTACTTCAGAAGGACCTAAATGCCAGCAGGCATGGAGAGATCAGGGAAGTTGAGCTCATGTGCAGAAGCAGAAGCAGAACTGTGTTTCTCAGGGCAGAATCTGATGGGGAGGGATTTGGGAGCAGGAACTGGGCTGGGTCTGATTTAGACCTGATGAAATCAGTGTTCTGCTTTTACCAAATTCAGCATAGATGGGTTGAAGGCAGGTAGACAACTTGATTATCTCGGTCTCAGTAAGAGAGGGGTGGAAATTAAGATGCATTATATGTTATTTTATATTCTATTCATCATTTCTCTTAGCCTCTTTGGAGCCCACAGGAGGTAAATGTTTCCCTCATTTTCTGGATTAGTCTCAGTAAGACTAAATTACTTACCAGCCCCACAAATAATGGAAAACAGGGCAGACGGGGCTCTAAGCTTCGTCTCTAATTTGCCCACTGTGCTGTGTTGGCACTGACTTGGTTCGAGTGTTTCCTTTAGGGTTCTTTTTTGCTGGGAACAACTGGGTCAGATTAGGCAGCATTCTGCATGAAGCTAATGGAGTGTAGAGGCCTCCGGACTGAGTCAGAAAGCCTTTGTCAGCAAGTTCTACAGAACCCTGACTAAATGAAAACTACCAAGGCAAGCTCATCCTTTGAGAAATGTCAAAAGTTATAGGGCACTGATCATCTTAACATATAAAAGGGGTGCTTCTCTGTGCTAAAGAACACTGTGGGGACAGATTGCTTGGTAGTCAACTAAGGAGGCTCACCAAGACCTCACTCAGCAAAGAGTCACACGCAGAGGGAGGAGGGACTTTGTAAATGTGAACCAACAGCACAGTTTTATTCATAGGTGTATATGTAGGTAGATAGACATACACACATGTGCACACACAAACACATATCACCAGAATTGATGGTGGCTTGGCTACTAGCTTTTATGCTTAGAATTTTACAAAAGGGATTTATTATAGAAATATTCTACTTCATGGAAGCAGGGACTAAGTAGGGTTATTCAATTTTTACAACTCTTTTCAAAAGCTACGCAGTAAAATCCTGAGTTGGACTCTCTTGACCTTACAGTAAAAGTGCAGTAATGGGTATGCAAGCAAAATGTTTTAGATCCAGGCAGTGAAGCTGCAGAGTGTGTTTGTGATTCACTCTGAGTATTATTATTCTCATCTCTGATGTTGTTGTTTAAATCAATCATTAATATCATTTTCTTTAAATACAGTGTGTGATCATCAAAGCATTATTTTCAAGTGTTACTCTATTTAGTCTTTGTACATATTTTCCCCATGTCGAATTTTAATTAGTTTAATATACATAGCTCAAATGTCTATATTTTCTTTCTCACCTGAATGACAGCAGAACCTTGACACTGCTATGTGTTATTTCTGAGAATCCCTGGGTATTCAGACCTTCACAATGCCCTGTGGCCATGTCTCATTGCCTCTTTCCTGTTCCTGATGATCACACTTTGCCTTGCACTGGTCACAAGGCACTGGTCTGTTACTGTTCTGATCCTGGCCCATGAATAGGTCTCCTGCAAATCTTAGCAGCTGCTCCTTATGGGACTCACAAACCCTCACCTGCCACTCTGAGCTCCCATGTAGCTCAGGCAGAAAAAGCCACCTGCTACAGACCAGGAAGACAGTCTCTAGCTCAGCCATGCTGGGATTGAGTACCTTTTCCTTCACAGGTGCTTTTTGATGGGCTCAAAAAAGACTTGAGTTCATACTGAAATACAAGTCTTTAACTCACTTGACCAAAGGCCAATCATGCCACACATAATGTGGGCATACTTGCAACGACTTGGTGTTCAAATTTGGGTGGTCCCAAACAAAAACCACATTCTCCAAAACACTGTATTTTTCCCACTAGAAACTGTAAAGGCTTTCAGGTTTTCCTCTGAAAGGACTTCAAAATTTTATCTTCTTGGGCACACTATGTCAAGGATAAATCCATAGGAAGGTGAAAATGGGCTTTATGCTTTGCTGGGAATTTGCATACATTGTCATCTTACTGTTGAGTAGAAGATCAAATTCTAGGTCCACAACTGGTTTTGGTGAAATTCTTCCTTTCTTTCCAAGCTACAGGGTTTGGAGCATCTTCTTCCCAGAACTATAATACTTGGGTTTCTATGTAGTTTTGTTTTTGTAGATGTCTGAACCTATGGATATAATTGGGTCATAAACAGTCTATACTTTCCCCAAAAAAGCTGCTCTAGTTGCTGAATCCTCAAAATGAGAATATGAGTCTTTAAAGAAAATGTTTAATTGTCAGTCAGTATGAGAAAACGCTATAAAAATAATGGCATATGAGAAAATAACAGACCTCCTACTAAACCTTTTAGCAGTGGTCCTTATCCTCTGCCCCTTTGCTTCAGGAAGCCCCAGCACCTCTTGCGGTCATTCTTTAAATTCTGAAGGTATTTCTTGATGCTTCCTCTTATTAACCATCACTGTCTAACACACCCATTTCTCCTGGGATTTTATTTCCTGTTTTTGGAAAACAGTGCATCACCTATGATGGGTGAGCTGTTTAAATATCCCTTAACCATAAATGGGGTTTCCCTGCTGGCTCAGATGGTAAAGAATACGTCTACAATGAGGGACACTTGGGTTTGATCGCTAGGTTGGAAAGATCCCTGGAAAAGAGAATGGCTACCCACTCCAGTATTCTTGCCTGGAGAATTCCATGGACAGAGGAGCCTGGCAAGCCACAGGCCATGGGGTCACAAAGAGGTGGACACAGCTAAGCAACTAACACTTTCACTTTTTCGCTAACCCTAAGTGAGTCATTTTTCTTCTGAGTAACTTCCAATTGGCAACTCCCTTTTCATTCTATAACCTCTCACTTTTGCTTTATAAGAGCGAGTAGTCACCTTGTGTCATTTATTATACAGGATGCTGCTACACAAAATCCTCTATTTTGGTGTAAATCATATCTGCTAGGGACCACAATGAAACAGACATCAAAAGCTATAAGACGGCAGATGTTAGGGATTTATGTGTAACGGGCAGAAATGGATTTCTTATAATGATACATGTAAAAATTAACCTTGGGTTTTTTTTGACAGCTGAAATTAATTTTGGTCATGGGCCTCCATTCTATTCAATTAGCAGCTCATTGTGTTCAGAGTTTCCTTGGTCCAGTTCAGATTTAAGTGTGTGATTCCCTCCTTTCTCCTGAAGCCATGTCAGGAGACTTGTCAAGCGTCTTCATCCTCAGCCCAGGCTGGTATCAGTTAACAGAGTTGCACTGTTTTTCTTTTTGTGTGTTTTGTCACCAACATCAATCACAACAGACATCCATCCAAAATGTCCATTCTTTACATACCTAAGTCACTGGCTCACACTAGTCACTCAGCATCCTCCTTTTCCTGACCACAGGCCCTTCAGGTCTACTGGCTTTTTCTCACTAACTCTAAGCTCTGCTCAAGGAAAGTTCTATAGGCAGTGAAATGATTGATGGGGGGCTCTGTCAAGGTTGCTTGTCTAGACACATCACAGCCGTTTCCTGCTATTTCATACCAGGTGAGACTGAGTGTAAGTCTTGCCATCTCCCAGAGAGGAGGCACTAGTTCTGCTGGCTTAAAGATCTTGAGGAACAGGAAAGGCAAAGCTCCTTTTCAAAGGTTCACATCAACATTTAAATTTCTTAATCCTGTTTGTAACTCTTTATATTTATGCATTTACTTTTATTGAAATATAGTTGATATACAATGTGTTGATTTCTACTGCACAGCAAAGTAATTCAGTTACAAACACATCTGCTGAAACATATATATATATATATATATATGTTCTTTAAAAATTCCATTCCATTATGGGTACAGGATATTGAATATAGGTCCTTGTGCTATAGAGTAGGACTTGTTTATCCTTTCTATATATGATGGCTGCTGCTGCTGCTGCATCGCTTCAGTCGTGTCTGACTCTGTGCGACCCCAGAGAAGGCTAACATCTGCTAAATCCAAACTCCCGATCCATCCCTCTCCTACCCTCTTTCCCATTGGCAACCACAGTGTTTTCTTTTCTTTAATGCCTTTCTCCTGTCACTATTCATATTTGTTAACTTTAAAAAGACTGTAAGAAAATTTGATTCTAATCAATCAAAGATTTTTCTATGACTATGGCTTATGATATAAGCTTTACATTTTGAGTTCTACTAAGTAGTGGCTTTTGATATTTAAAGCCATGATTTTGAGGTTTAAAAAGATTACTGTTAAATTATCCATGCTGTGAGTTTTAAAAGTCCATTTCAAAACTCAAAACACTTCATTTCTGTTTACATAATCTTCCCCTGAGGGAAAAAGTGCCTGACGGCTAGTTTTCATGGCAAGGAGGGCTTTCACGTTAAAAAAGATTACAGAGGGCAGAAAAACAGTGTAGTTTTTCTTGTTTCAAAACACACCCCACAACACAATGGCAGGGCAATTGCAGTAATAACAGAAAATGAGGACTACAAAATAGTGACTTAGGAGAAGGCAATTGCACCCCACTCCAGTACTCTTGCCTGGAAAATCTCATGGACGGAGGAGCCTGGTAGGCTGCAGTCCACGGTGTCACACAGAGTCGGACACGACTGAAGTGACTTAGCAGCAATAGTGACTTAATGTTTTGAGATAAAAACGTTGCACAAAATCAACATCTATGGCCATTGTCATTTCCCACAGAAGACCACATTTTGTTATAAAACCATGAAAAGGTCATAACTAAAAATAAAGGACAGTTTTTTCTTTATGGAACATTTTGGGAGGAAGAAGATACCATATCATTTATCCATATCTAGAGGGATAGAATACAACTTTATCATGGGATGACACAGATGCATGAAGGAATCACGGCTTCTACTCAAGTCAAGTGAAACAAATGCTGTCATATTACTGAGTAGAGTTTTTTTAAACGAGACTTCCTAGAATTTATGCTTTCAAGAATTGAGTGGGTTTCATGGTGGCTCAGATGGTAAAGAATCTGCCTGCAATGAAGAAGACCCTAGTTCGATCCCTGGGTCAGGAAGATCCTCTAGAGAAGGGAATGACAACCCACTGTAGTATCTTGCCTGGAGAATTCCATGATCAGAGGAACCTGGTAGTCCATGGGGTCACAAAAAGTTGAATATAACTGAGCGACTAACACACACACACAGTAAAAAAGAACATAAGCTTAGGACTATGAAATACACACATATTCAAATACCAACATTTATCCAAATTTCTGAGTCTCAGTTTACTTATTTGAGAACTGAAAAGAATAGTAACTATACATGTGATTGATGTTGGTCTTTTAAAATAAGGTAAAGTATGAAAAACACCCACCACATGGTAGTACTCAGTTAATATTAATTTATATACATTTCACTCTAAATTATAAAAATATGGAGGAAACATATATGCCATTTTATATTGAGTTGGTCAAGAAGTTTGTTTGGATTTTTCATAACATTTTATGGAAAAACTTGAACAGACTTCTTGGCCAACCCGATGTAACAGCTGGGTATTTTTACCATACTCTATACACTCCTGTTCCTCAAAACATTCAGATTTATATCACTGGATCAAATATGTCTTCTTTTTTAGGCAGGCAAGAGATAGTTGCTGATGTTGGATGGAATAAAATGGCTAGAGGAACTAGAAAGATGTATGGTTTTCTTAGGCTAAGTTCTGCTGTAATAGAATATGACACCACAGTCTCTTATTTTTGCTCATGCTACATACACATCACAAGTTTGCTTCAGCCCTGTCCCTTATCCATCTTCTCTCTGGGACCAAAGAAGTAGCCACCATCTGGGGAATCCTGATCTCTTGGCTGATGGGGAAATGCAGAAGGCAGAGCCACATGATAGCTCCTAAGGCTTCTACTTGGAAGTGGATTATGTCCCAATTCATTGGCCACAGCAAGTTAGTAGCCAAGCCTGATGTCACTGGGTTTGGAAGAAAAAAAATCCTGCAGTGGGGAGAGGTAACAAATACGGTGAACGGTAACACAATCTAACAAAGTGGGCAAAAGTAGATGAGTGTAAAGAGGATAAGGTATTAATATAAACTATAAAGAATGGTGGGCAGTACTGGCAGCTGTCTACTCAGCTCCAATTATTTTCTGCCATGCATGATTATAGACCCAGTGGTGCCAAATAGAGGTTTTCAGAAGAAGCTGGGGACTGGGGACTGTGTCTGTTTGTAATTCTCTGAGTCAAACCCAGCTTCCGGATGGATCCTGGCCCTCTGGAACACTAATACCAGGTGTAACATAAGAATATGCCAGGACTGGAAAGAAAATACACTCACTGTTGCTAAACACACCACATTTTTAAGACGGGTTGGGATCTTGTCTTTTATATAAAAGATTTATATCTCTTTTTTTTTTTTTTTACTTTATTTTACTTTACAGTACTGTATTGGTTTTGGCATACATTGACATGAATCTGTCATGGGTGTACATCATCAATATATTCAAGTATTTTAAAAACACCATGCCAGACTTCTAAAACATGATTTGGGCAAAATCTGACTCACTGACCACGTTGTCTGAATATGACGATGCTGTAGTTTGGAATCTCTCCACTGTCCTGAACTGGCAGCTTCTGAAAGGGGGTAATCAAACACACTGTCAGATTGCTACATGATGGATGAGTAGGCTGTTTTCTTGTCCTATTGTCTGGGAATGCCAACTTCTAAGGACCTCATTTTTGTGTGACAGACAAGTCTAGAATGTTTAGATAGAACGTAAAGGATTTTTTCCACCACACAAAACATTTACAATGATAGAATGAATAAAAGTGAACAGTGATCAGCTGGTATTTTGCATTCTTTCTAAATTTGAATTTGTAAATGTTCATAAATTCATAATGCAATGGAAATCTAAAAGTTTGAAATTATAAAGATGGCTGGCATCATTATTAATGCAGTTTTATATTTAATGTACCAGAGAAACCATGGCAAAAAAGTGTGTTAACTGGATGTAAAGCTTGGGCTATCAAACAATTGAAGTTAAACAGAGGCTCGTAGCCATAATAAGAAATCGCTCACAGTAAATTAAAATCAGCTAATTGAATTTCATTTTTCCTTTTATATCTCAAAAGATCTTGGATTTTGTGTCTTGAGCATATGGAGACAAAGACCCTTCCTCCTCCATATCTGTCTCTTAGATATCCTAGTCCTTGCTGTGATCTAAAATTAGGACCACAAAGGCCACATCTGATGTATGAACATTTGGGTAAAGGGGAGACACTGCATTCTGTCTATCCTTGTATCTTCATCACCAGCAAAGTGTATGACATAAAATAGATGCTCAATATCTTATTATATGAATTCACATTCAGGATAATATAGATTTTTCTATCAACACAACTGCCTCCCCCATTTAATATGCTAAATATTTAGCAACATAGATCCTGGAGAACAACAGTGCAAGTTTAATTTATTTTACTATTATTGCATTTGGATCTCCTGGCCTGAATGAATTACTGGGTTGCTTAGAGATAAAGATTTTAGCTACATCCATTAGAGAAGTATTTTAGCTCAGTCTGTCTGTCATCTATCTATCATTTTATTTGTCTGCCTGTCTTCCTACCTGTATACTAATGTGTAATAGGCATAATAAAAGAACCAGATGCCTGTACAAAGTTGTTTTCCCATATCCCATCATCTTTTCCAAATCTTACTGTAATTCTTTGAAATGGATGCTAACAATTATAATTTTATAGTTACATATAAGGATATGAAAGTTCAAAGGAACAAAGCCACTTGCTGAGATGAACATATCTTATAATTGAGAACACAAGTTAACAAATCCTTAATTCTATTTCCATTATGCGTTGCATTCAGTTTAGTTCCACTTGCTGCTTCAGCTGTTTTGTCACCAAGTCTGTCTGACTCTTGGCGAGCCCATGGACTGTTCCCCACCAGGGTCTTCTGTCCGTGGGATTTCCCAGGCAAGGATGCCATTTCCATCTCTAGGGGATCTTCTCAGCCCAGGAATCGACTCCGCATCTCCTTCTTGGCAGGTGGATTCTTTGCCACTGAGCCACCAAGGAAGCCTTAGTTCTGCCTGCTGAATCCCTAATATATGATTTTCATAAGCACACACTCTTTAACCAGTAACTAAGTAAATGTGAAGCATTACTTATCCTCATGAACATATAAACTTCAAGGGGATATATCCTTCCAAGAAGGATATGAGAAAATAGAGTATCTGTATATATCAGGTTTTCTTTTTTTTTTTCTATATAGATCCTATTGATTTCAGGAGTCTTGGATCATTTTTGGCATTCTAGCTACTTGCATCAGAGGCATAGTCAGTCAGATGTCCTTTTAACTTCTAATATCAGTTCAGGAGAACCACTTCGTGCTGAAACAGAAAATGAATACCTACATCTTCCTCACACACATTCCCTCTCAACGACTGTAGAATCTGCTTACTTCAGGGTATCGTGCCTACACCACCACTATAATAATTTTCAATATCAACTCATGCTTCAATCTCTGTTCTTTCAAGAAATATGAGAATCATTTGGATCCATGATTTTTATTTTTTTTCATATTTTCTATCTCTTTTTATTTAAAATCTTCCAGTTTCCTAATTCAGCTGTATCTAGTAAGATGTTCACATCACACCTTAACTTTCTATTTCAGGAACTGTAATATAATTTCCACAAAATATGTTTTTAAAATCAGCCTTTCCATGTTCATATTGTCTTGATTTCTTCTATATTTTCAGTTCTGCATTCTATTTATAGTACATTTAAATCTACTTATTTTATAGGCTTGACTTTATTGCTAAAAAATAAAACCATATGATCATCTCAATAGATGCAGAAAAATATTTCAAAAAATATTTCAACACCCACCCAGAATATAAATCAACTACCATTAAAATAAACTTTTCTCAAACTTTAGGCGTCCTAAAATATGTTTTATTGAAGTATAATTTATTTAGAATGCTGTATTAGTTTATGGTATACAGCAAAGTGATTTAGGTATATGTGTGTGTTCTTTCTCATATTCTTTTCCATTATAGCTTATTACAGGATACTGAATATAGTTCCATGTGTGATACACTAGGACCTGGATGTTTATCTATCTTATATATAGTAATGTGTGTCTGCTAATCCCAAACTCCTCATTTTCCTGCCACAACCTGTTTCTGCTTTGATAACCTTGTTTTCTATGTCTGTAAGTCTGTTTCATAAATTTCATTGATGTCATATTTTTGTTTGTAGTGCTTATATTATTAGAGTTTTACAGATAAACTAGCATGTAATGGAGAAATAATTTTGTTGTTTTGGAAGCCAGGTTTCTTGGAGAAATAAGATAGATTTAAGTAAAAAATGGTAGTACTAAGTTTAAATTGTAAGTGTTTATATGAATTCATGGTGTTTTTATCTTTTTAAAAAATATTAGACTTGATCCACTGAAAAGAAAACCCTAAAATTAAGGACTAATCCAGCAATGATAAGCCTCTTGCTTGATATTCATCATCTCTAAGGATAATTTCCTACTAAAACAAACCAATGTTCCTTGGAGAATGCTGATTTCACTCAGATCTAGAGTGAGGAATGTGAGAGTCATGTCAGAAAGTAAGGAAGCTTAAAGCCACTAGGGACATAACGGAAGACACTGGACCCAATTGACGTGTTTTTGGCTCCCACTAGCCAAAGATCGAACAGTCTAAACAAGAAAAAAGAATCATAATCTCCATCAATTCAAGCATGTTTAAATATGAGTTTATAATAATACTTAAATAAAACCTCATTCACTAGCATTCAAGATAAGCAATTCAATTGCTTTGAAAACTGGAAGACAGAGATAACACTCAAACACTTATCCTGTTTTTCTGTATTAATTATGCCTTTGGTTACCTTCCGTGACCAAGTGATTGATGAGGGTATTTTTAAAAGAAATATTCAGTTCCTTGGAGAATGCTGATTTCACTCAGATCTAGAGTGAGGAATGTGAGAGTCATGTCAGAAAGTAAGGAAGCTTAAAGCCACTAGGGACATAACGGAAGACACTGGACCCAATTGACGTGTTTTTGGCTCCCACTAGCCAAAGATCGAACAGTCTAAACAAGAAAAAAGAATCATAATCTCCATCAATTCAAGCATGTTTAAATATGAGTTTATAATAATACTTAAATAAAACCTCATTCACTAGCATTCAAGATAAGCAATTCAATTGCTTTGAAAACTGGAAGACAGAGATAACACTCAAACACTTATCCTGTTTTTCTGTATTAATTATGCCTTTGGTTACCTTCCGTGACCAAGTGATTGATGAGGGTATTTTTAAAAGAAATATTCCAGATAATAAAAATGAATGATAGAAATAAAATCACAACTTTTGAAACCGCTATGAAATGAAGAATCTCATCATTGATTATAAACTTTTTACATAACAAAAGGAGATAGCCAAATATCTCATATCTCCTGATTAAAGCACACAACAGTGCCTAAGAAGTACTAGTACAAAAAACTGGAAACTGACACCAGTCGGTCTCTGAATCTCATGATCTAGTCATCTATTTACAGAAAATACAGGTGACAAATTAGCATGAAAAAACAGCATCATGCCCAACTATGGAAAATCCTAAGAAAAAATGACCCACTTAAAAAAATATATATATATAAAAAGAGGGTTCTAGGTGTATAAATTAAAATTTATAGTTTAAAATCTGTAGATCATTGAGATAAAATATAAACATGCTAAATGCAGTGACTGGACTTCATTGTATCTCAATTCAAACGGACTTAAAAATCCGGAATGCTTGAATATTGATGGGATATCTAAAAAATAGTGATAATTTGTGTAAGCATCATAACAATGTTGTAGTTGTAGTTTTTAAAGAAAATATTTTAGAAATAGACATGGAAATATGTGAATATGGAATATGTTAAACTATTGAAGTAAGAAGCAATAATCAATGTGAAACAGCATATCTATATGTTCATTTCTAAATATAATATTGCCAATAACAATCTGTATTTGGATTATGAAATCTTGTTTAAATCTTACCGTGTTATCAGAAACCTTTGAAATAATCTTCTAATCAAAATACAATTAAATTGAGAACACCACACTTATGGCTAAATTTGGGGTTTCAGCTTTCTTTTTCAAATTGCAGAAATGTTCATCAGCAAGCCTGTTGGCTAATGTGACCTTAGCTTTTCAGAAGACATTCCAAAAATAAAACACACTTTCTGTGAGTCATGAAAAAAAAAAGTATCTTCCAGGGATGTTCCATGGGATTTAACCCTTCCCTTCAATTCAGTCAGGTGCCACTATATCTGTTTCTATATATTCATTTTTAATGCTGTGTGTTACATAAACACACACAGTGTAAATGTACATATGTTAATTGATTTAGCAAATCACCTATTTTTCTCAGCTAGCAAGATTTTAGACAGGGAGAATTTACTATGTTTCAGTGTTACCTATTACTCCAAAGTTGTTGATTTTCTTTATCTCATTTTCAAACTTAAACTAGAGTTATTAGAAAAATTTTAATTCTAACTTTTTCAACTGAATCCTTATCAAATACAGCATCTTTCCAGTAAAACTTAATAAGGACTTGTATTTGAAACTGTGTGAATTGGCCCTAAATTATAGCATTAGCATTATGATGTTAATGTTCTTTTATGTACTCTGTATTTCTTTTAAGAAGTCCTTCTCCACTCCTGGGCCAAGGACATTATCTCTTTCTAATTGTACTTTTACCTCTTACATTTGGGTTTTAAAATCCACACAGAGACCATTTCTGAATATGTAGTAAGCAAGACTTTTGTTTGTTTCCTCCAGCAATGATATAAAAAGACAAATCCATATGATTTCATTCACATGTGAAATCTAAAAAACAAACAAGCAAAAAACAACTGACAAACAAAATAAAACAAAAGTAAAACAAACTCACAGCTACAGAGAACGGATAAGTGGTTACCAGAGGGGGAGGGGGTTGGGAGGGACGGGCAAATGGGTGAAGATCAACTGAATGGTGATGGATGGCACCTAGACTTGTGGTGGTGATCACTTTGTATAGTGTATAGGTGTTGAACTATAATGCTGTACACCTGAAATATATATATATATACGTTTTTATAAGCTTGAAAGGAACCATTCAAACAAAGGTTGTTAATACAAGGGGAGGAGTGTGGTAAGTCAGGATGACAAATTCAGGTAGACCATTTTTGTCTATTTATTTGTTTGTTTTTTCTTGAACCTGAGGATTTGATTGAAAATAGCAAACAATTTGGGTTAGTGAGTAGGTTGAAGTCATGGTTTCATATTTAGTATCTAACCCACATATTCCTATTTAAAAGCAAAGTTACAAAAATTAGGGTTTTCACTCCATCTGTTTTAAACTGGTACTTGTGTAGTCAGGGTGTTCCTTTTAATATCATAAAATGCTTCTTGCTAAAACATGATGAAATCTTTATTCCTCAGAAAATAGAGATATTTTGTGGTATATTAGAAAATAATAGACTACAACTCAGTTCAGTTAAAAATAATCTTCTTGTAAGTATCCTTGGTTATTTACCATTTTGATATATCAGCCTTTTAGAATGCACTCTTGAGTTTAAATATCTCATTTATCAAGAAAAGATAAAAATCTCTGCCACTTACACATTTAATTGTAGGCACTGAAAATAAACTATGCAACTTTACCATGTTTCATGTAGACTTACTACATTTTCTTAAAGTTAAGTGAGGATAGATATTAACATTACAAGGGTTTTTACTGTAAGGTTTTTTGAAATAGCAAGCTCACACTAATGCACTGGATAAAAGAATGTCTAGGACTGGAAGAGATTGTGATGATTAGTACTGCATTCACATTGACAGCGTAGAAACTGAGGTGCAGAACAGTTAAGTATCTTCTCTGAGAGCTACAGCAAGTCTGTTTCCAATTTGGCAGAAGAACTTGTGTCTCCTGATGTACCTTCTTTTCAGTGACAGAGATGTTATCACTGAATTTGAAGACAGGTGGAGATAATGGACCTTTTTTTCAGTTTTTAAGAATTTTTAATATTTTTATTTATTCTATATATTTGGGGAAGGGAATGTTCAGGCTAATTGAGTGTTACCAGCTATTATATGTTTGTTATATATAAAAATTTGCAAATAATTAGAACATAAAATACTCTTGATGTAAAATTATATTTTATTTTATTTAATCTTTTAAAATGATTTAGATAAGACTTAAGTAATTGTAATCCTTTTAAAACATCATTATAAATATAATTTTTAAATATTGAAATTTACCCTATATAAAGCTAGCAGAAAATTAGATTGAACCTTAGCAAGTGTGTGACATTCCCTACAAGTCTTATATAAGAGAAAACATGAACATAGTATTTGAACAGGATGGAAAGGAATACACTAAAATATGAAATTCGACCTTCAAACAATCTCAGCTCCCAGCCCTACTTTTCAGAAGTAACTATATTTTCTTAAGTGTCCTTCTAGATAAATTTTTAAAACAAACAATATATTTTTAGAGCACTTTTAGGTTCACAGCAAAATTGTGGGGATAGTACATAGATTTTTCCTATACCTCCTGCCCCTACACATGCATAGCCTTCTCCATTATCAACATCCTCTACCAGATTGTTACAATTGTAGAATCTACACTGGCATGTCATACTTACCCAAAGACCATAGTTTACATTAGAGTTCACCCTTGGTGTTATATTCCATGAGTTTGTACAAATGTGTAATGCCATATATCTACCATTATAGTATCATCAAAAGTAGTTCACTGCTCTAAAAATCTTCCATGCTCCAGCTGTTCATACTTTCCCAACCACCCCACCACCAGCAACAACTTCTGGCAACTATTAATCTTTTGTGTCTCTATAGTTTTTCCTTTCCCAGAGCCAATTTCTTTTCTGTATTTAAAATTTTATGACATTATGACCATTGAAATTGGGTTTCTATATGGTATGCCATATAGAAACATATCCACTGGGCAAAATGAAGTTATCCACCTGCTTAGTTAATATGATTTTATAGAGAGTAACTGAAAATATATCCATAAGCAAAATCACAGGCATTTGAAATTAAAAGATACATATAAATTGGAGAAAAAAATGTTTTATCCTAAATTCTCTACATATTAAGTAAAAATAGACTGACATTTTTAACATAAATCAAACATGTAATTTAAACATCTAAATGAGTGTTGTTCCAAATAAAGTCAGTACCATAGTTCCTGTTATACTACAACATTCAAAAGGAATCTCACATGCTTTTTTGAAAGTTTTTCTAGAGACACTTTATGAGTAATCAGTGAAAAAGGGAGTCTCATTATGTTCTAGTCACATCACTTCTTTGATAAAAAATTCATAAGATCAGCTTTGTTCATATCATGTTCCCCACAGTGGGCTTTAAATGACTTCTGGCTGTTTCCGAGACCATGCCTACTCTCAATAGATAGAAATATCCATCACTGAGTGTATTAAAGTTAAATTTTCACAAGTTCTGAAGGTAATGGCTAAGAGTGTAAGAAACATGTCTGAACAATGGCCGAGGCACTGAGTCAGTGCACTGCTTGCCAAGTAGTTGATTTCGAGGTGGAAACATTACTTAGATGTATACTACCAGTTATGGTTCATTTAACAAGTCACAATTCTCAGGAACAGAGCAGATTTTGTTAAATGTGACACAGAGTTTTAAGATCAAGTATCAGTGTCCAGAGTTTATAGAGCTTCTTTTATATGTCAGTTAAAGAATTTCATTCTTTAAAGATCATCTTTAAAACTGTCCTTTTCAGGTACTACTGAATTCATTCTCCATGAACAGCTATTATCTCACTCATCTATTATTTAGATGCTAGGAATATAGCTAAAACAGTCACTTACCTCCTAGTGGAAGAAGCTGGCAATAAACACCCAAGTATAAAATACAAGGTCAGGTAGCAAGAATGTCTATGAGGAAAAATTAAGCAAGATAAGAGTCTGCTGGGGGACACCATTTTAGACAGTGTGACCAGAAAGTCTGCTTTGAGTGGTTGACAAATGATCACCTATCTGAATGTGCACAGTTGAAATTACTGGAGGTAATTTTTTTCCCACAGTTTTCCTACTGGAGGTAACAATTGCAAACAAAGGTCCTGAAGACCTTGAGAACAACCAAGGCTGACGAGAGAGCAGGGGGTGGTAGTAAAGAGCTCCTTTCAGAATGGTGTATAGGAAAACAATTAATGCCCTGGACCTATGTATTAGCTCATTCAGTTATTATCTGCGTGCAATTTGCTTCACCTCTGCAGGTCTTGAATCCCTAGCTTCCCAAAATAAAAATAAGAACAACATCATCTTATGGATGTGGCAAGTAAAGAAAAGAACACAGCATTGGACACATAGATCACTGATGATGTGAAGGAAGGAAGAGAGAGTAGAGACATGAGGTTGGGTCTTTCTAAAACAAAAAGAGTTAAATATCTGTTCACTTATTGAAAGTAAGTAAGTAAAGTCACTCAGTCGTGTCCGACTCTTTGTGACCCCGTGGACTGCAGCTCAACCGGCTCCTCAGTCCATGGGATTCTCCAAGCAAGAATACTGGAGTGGGTTGCCATTTCCTTCTCCAGGGGACTTATTGAAAAGGGAATCCATAAAAAAATTAACTTTCCAGCTTGAGCTAATGACTGGGGGTTTGCATGCAGCTATTTCTTTCAACACCTCTTGCAAATAGCTATCATTTACTTGCTTTTAGACTTAGCTCCTTTAGTGCATCTTCCAAGGTGCATATCAGCAACCGCAGAAATGCAGATGATACCACTCTAGTGGCAGAAAATGAAGAGGAACTAAAGAGCCTCTTGATGAAGGGGAAAGAGGAGAGTGAAGAAGCTTGTCTTGAAACTTAGCATGAAAAAAAAAATGATGATAATGACTTCCAGTCCCATCACTTTATGGCAAATAGATGGGTAAAAAGTGGAAGCAGAGACAGATTTTATTTCCTTGGGCTCGAAAATCACTGTGGACAATGACTGCACCGATGAAATTAAAAGATAGTTACTCCTTGGAAGAAAAGATATGACAAACCTAGACAGCATATTAAAAAGCAGAGGAATCACTTTGCTGATCCATATAGTCAAAGCTATGGTTTTTCCAGTCATTATGTATGGATGTAAGAGTTGGATCATAAAGAAGGCTGAGCACCAAAGAATTGTTGCTTTTGAATCGTGGTGCTGGAGAAGACTCTTCAGAGTCCCTTGGATTGCAGGAAATCAAACCAGTCAATCCTAAAGGAAATCAATCCTGAATATTCATTGGAAGGGCTGTTGCTGAAGCTGAAGCTCCAAGACTTTGGCCACCTGATGTGAAGAGTCGCCTCATTGCAGAAGGCTCTGATGATGGGAAAGACTGAAGGCAAAAGGAGAAGGGAACAAAAGAGAATGAGATGGTTAGATAGCATCACTGATTCAATGGACATGAATTTGAGCAAACTCTGGGAGATAGTGGAGAACAGAGGAGCCTGGGTTTCCACAGTCCATAGGGTTGCAGAGAGTCAGACATGATTTAGTGACTGAACAACCTTTAGTGCAAGATGTTTATAAAAACAAACACATGAAAAGATGCTCAACGTCACTCATTATCAGAGAAATGCAAATCAAGACCACAATGAGATACCACTCCACACCAGTCAGAATGGCTGTGATCCAAAAGTCTGCAGGCAATAAATGCTGGAGAGGGTGTGGAGAAAAGGGAACCCTCTTACACTGTTGGTGGGAATGCAAACTAGTACAACCACTATGGAGAACAGTGTGGAGATTCCTTAAGAAATTGCAAATAGACTGCTTTATGACCCAGCAATCCCACTGCTGGGCATACACACCGAGGAAACCAGAATAGAAAGAGACACATGTACCCCAATGTTCATCGCAGCACTGTTTATAATAGCCAGGACATGGAAACAACCTAGATGTCCATCAGCAGATGAATGGATAAGAAAGCTGTGGTACATATACACAATGGAGTATTACTCAGCCATTAAAAACAATACATTTGAATCAGTTCTAATGAGATGGATGAAACTGGAACCGATTATACAGAGTGAAGTAACCCAGAAAGAAAAACACCAATACAGTATACTAACACATATATATGAAATTTAGAAAGATGGTAATGAGGACCCTGTATGCAAGACAGCAAAAGAGACACAGATGTGCAGAGCAGACTTTTGGACTCTGAGGGAGAGGGAGAGGGAGAGGGTGGGATGATTTGGGAGAATAGCATTGAAATATGTATACTATCATGTAAGAAACGAATTGCCAGTCTATGTTCAATGCAGCATGCAGGATGCTTGGGGCTGGTGCATGGGGATGATCCGGAGGGATGATGTGGGGTGGGAGGTGGGAGGGGGGTTCATGTTTGGGAGTTCATGTACACCCGTGGCAGATTCATGTCAATGTATGCCAAAACCAACACAGTACTGTAAAGAAAAAAAAAAAAAAAAAATCTCGAAAAAAAAAACCCATACATCTACAAATTCTTGGATGCACTTCTTGGATACAGTGAAAGTGAAAGTGAAGTCGCTCAGTCGTGTCCAACTCTTTGCAACCCGTGGACTGTAGCCCACCATGCTCCTCCATCCATGGGACTCTCCAGGCAAGAATACTGGGGTGGGTTGCCATTTCCTTCTCCAATGACTCTGATGAACAGTGTGTGGCAGCAATGACGCTGCGTGATTTGGGAGACTAAGTCATGAAAAGGATCATGTTGTGAGCACACCCAAGCGGTGTTGAGGGGAGAACCAGAGAGAGAGGAACTAGGTCTCCACAGCAGCCTGCACCAACTTGCCAGCTAGGTGAGGGACTGCCTTGGAAGTGGATTTCCAGGCTCAGTCAAGCCTTAACTGACTGCAACCCATGAAGATACCAGACTGACCCTCAGGTATACACCTGAGCCAGAACTGCCCAGCTAAGCGGATCCTGAATTCCGGGTCCACAGACACTGCGAGTGGTAACACGTGTTTACTGCTGTTTGAAGCTGTGACGCTTGGGGGGAATCTGTTACACAGTAAGAGCTTCCCAGGGACGCTAGGGAACCTGCCTGCCAAAGCTGGAGATGTAAGAGATGTGGGTTCGATCCCTAGGTCAGGAAGATCCCCTGGAGGTGAGAATGGCTACCCACTCCAGTATTCTTGCTTTAAGAATCCCATGGACAGAGGAGCCTGGCAGGCTACAGTCCACAGGGTTTCAAAGAGCTGGACACGACGGAAGCGATTTAGCACGCACGTAACAGATGATTCATACACCAAGTGCATCCAACATGGGCTGTATCCAAGAAGCAGAGTGTGAGGAAGAGAGAACCAAAGACCTAGGTTCATCACTGACTTTCTGTCCCCTCTAAGCCTCAGTCTGTGCCTCCACAAGATGGGTATAGCACTATCAAGGTTGCTGCAAGGCCTGCAGGTGTTTTGTGATCTCCAAAGAGCTAGCAGTCATTACTAGTCTCATGTTATTCTCCTCCAGAGCATGCTTAGCAGAGTTGGCATCTTGGCAGTTAAGGGTCCAAGACTATTTAGCCAGTGGAAGAAAGTGGGGTTTGTTCTTGTAGTTAGAACCACGGGGCTCAGGGGTCAAGGCCATGCTAGAGGAGGTGCTGGCACATTTTTCCTGGGAAAGGCTACAAAGTAAAATTTTGGGCTTTCTGGGCCACATGATCTCCATCACGACAACTCAATTCTGCCCCTGGGGCATGAAAGGGGCCACAGACACACGCAGGAGGATGGGAGGAGCTGTGTTCCACGAAAACTACAAAAGCAGGCGGCAGGGCCTTCCCTGGCGGTCCAGTGGTTAGGAATCTACATTTCACAGAAAGAGAGATGCAGACACAGAGAACACACTTGTGGACACAGCCGGGGAAGGAGAGGGTGGGACGGATGCAGAGCGCAGCGCTGAAACCCACACACCACCACGTGTGAAACAGCTGGCTGGTGGGAAGCGGCCGCATGACACGGGGAGCAGGGCTCGGCGCTCTGCGAGGGCCTAGAGGGGTGGGGTGGGGGGTGCTGGGAAGGGGGCCCAAGAGGGAGGGGGTAGACGTCTACTTAGAGCTAAGTCACCTTGTTGCACAGCAGAAACTAATGCAACAGTGAAAAGTGATTATCCTCCAATTAAAAAAATAAAGGGACTCAGGTTCAGTCTTTGGTTGGGGAACTAAGATCTCACATGCCGCGGGCAGCTAAGCCAGCGCGTCCCAACCAGAGAATCCGGGTGCCCTAGAGCTCACGCTCCACAGCACGGGAGGCCCTTGCACACCACAACGCAGCCCAAAAGGGACGGCAGGTGGGCCATCACCTGCCAGCCTCTGCCCTTGAGCCCTGCAGAGGTANAGGGAGAGGGTGGGATGATTTGGGAGAAAAGCATTGAAATATGTATACTATTATGTAAGAAACGAATCACCAGTCTATGTTCAATGCAGTATGCAGGATGCTTGGGGCTGGTGTATGGGGATGATCTGGAGGTATGATGTGGGGTGGGAGGTGGGGGGGGGTTCATGTTTGGGAGTTCATGTACACCCATGATGGATTCATGTCAATGTATGCCAAAACCAATACAGTACTGTAAAGTAAAATAAAGTAAAAAAAAAAATTTTTTAATAACTTTTATACCTTTTTTTATAAACACACTAAGTACTTTGTTTGTTAAAAGAAAACTTTCTAGAGCACAGAAACATGAATATAATAAAATAATTATCATAGTGGTAATCAGAAAATACCTTTCCATATGATGAGTAAATCATGTAAATATTAGTAAATTTAGCCACTTCCAGTGATTTAATATTGTAGTAAAGATTTGATCATATTTCATGACTTTTTTTTACATTGGACTGTTTTAGTTTACCTCTATTTTATATGACTGTATGGTTCAAAGTGGATCTAACATCAGTTTTTCTTTCAAAGACAAAATATAGCTCATTCCTAAGCTGAAGATCAGTCTCTTTCAAACACTACATGTAAGAAAATCGGTTACATATGTTTTTGGACTTCGATTCTGTTTCCTTCAACTGTCATTTCCTAAGCCAATATGACATTATTTTAATGATTTGATATTAAAAATAAGTATATGTGTATATAATGTTATAAGGTTTAAATATGTTGTAGGAAATTTTAATTATTTAATTAAATTATAAATTATTGCTTCTTAACATAATTTTCTTGTTTAATTGTTGCCTATTGTACTTCCAGATGAAGTTTATATAATTTTATCAACCTAAAAAAGTATTTTGAAGGGATTCCCTGATAGCTCAGTTAGTAAAGAATCTGCGGGCAATGCAGGAGATATGTGATATATGTTATAAGGTTTAAATATGTTGTAGGAAATTTTAATTATTTAATTAAATTATAAATTATTGCTTCTTAACATAATTTTCTTGTTTAATTGTTGCCTATTGTACTTCCAGATGAAGTTTATATAATTTTATCAACCTAAAAAAGTATTTTGAAGGGATTCCCTGATAGCTCAGTTAGTAAAGAATCTGCGGGCAATGCAGGAGACCCAAGTTCAATTCCTGGGTCAGGAAGATCTGTTGGAGAAGAGATAGGCTACTCTTGTGGCTCAGCTGGTAAAGAATCTGCCTGCAATATGGGAGATCTAGGTTCAGTCCCTGAGTTGGGAAGAGCCCCTGAAAAAGGGACAGTTAAACCTAAAAAAGTATTTTGAGAGCTTTTTATTGGAATTGTGTTAAATTTCTACATGAATTTGGAAAATGTGGCATTTTTACATGATAAATCTTTTTTATCTGGGAATTTCATGTCTATCTGTGTAAGTCTGTGTATGTGTATATATATTTTACCAAAACTCAAAAGAAAGTATTTATTCCCCACATTTTTTCCTCCACTACACCATCATTAGCTGTTATGGGAAAATGTAATTAAAACACAAAGATTTGTTATTATATTAATATCAGAAAATGTAATTTAAAAAAAAAAACAAAAAGTAACTATAAAATGTTGGCAAGGGTGCTGAGAAACTGGATCACTTATAAACTGCTGGTGTGAGTGCAAAATGCTACAGCCACTCTGGAAAGATGTTTTCTAGTTTCTTTTAAAAACTAACAGGAAACCACCTTGCTGCTGCTGCTGCTGCTAAGTCACTTCAGTCGTGTCCGACTCTGTGCAACCCCATAGATGGCAGCCCACCAGGCTTCCCCGTCTCTGGGATTCTCCAGGCAAGAACACTGGAGTGGGTTGCCAACTCCTTCTCCAATGCATGAAAGTGAAAAGTGAAAGTGAAATCACTCAGTCGTGTCCAACTCTTAGCGACCCCATGGACTGAAGCCCATCAGGCTCCTCCGTCCATGGGATTTTCCAGGCAAGAGTGCTGGAGTGGGGTGTCATTGCCTTCTCTGTGAAACTACTCTATGACCTGGTAATTGCATTCCTGGACTTTTTTCCCCAGAGAAAACAAATGAAAACGTGTTCACACAAAAACCTGTACAGGAATTTCATAGAAGTTTTACTTATTATAGCTGAAAACTGGAAATACCTCATTTATTTGACAGCAGATGAGTGATTAAACACATTGAGGGTAACCTATAACATGCGACATTACTATGCAGAGAAGAGAATGAACTATTTATTGATACATGCATCCACTTGGATGAAACTCCAGGAAATTATGTTGAGTGAAAAAACTCAGTCCCAAAAGGTCACATGTCACATGAATCCATTTATATAATATTCTTGAAAGGACAAAAATATAGTAATAGAGAACAGATTAGCTTTTGCTGGGGATTAAGGATGTGATATAAACTGTGGAAAATTCGAAAGAGATGGGAATACCAGACCACCTGACCTGCCTCTTGAGAAACCTATGTGCAGGTCAGGAAGCAACATATATTGAAGGACGCTTTGATTGATTCTAAGTTTTGNGGATGTGATATAAACTGTGGAAAATTCGAAAGAGATGGGAATACCAGACCACCTGACCTGCCTCTTGAGAAACCTATGTGCAGGTCAGGAAGCAACATATATTGAAGGACGCTTTGATTGATTCTAAGTTTTGGCAGGTTATGCACTGGCTATAAGTATATGTCTGCAGCTTTTTGAGGGAAATGAGTTTTCAGCTCGTTGGGGTAAATACCATGGAACACAATCACTGGATTATATATGAGTGTGTTTAGTTTTATAAGAAACTGCTAGAGCATCTTCCAAAGTGACTAAATTATTTTGTATTCCTATCAGTAATGAATGAGCATTCCTGTTGCTCCGTATCATTACCTGCATTTGCTATTGTCAGCATTCCAGATTTTGGCCATTCTAATAGATATGTAGTGGTATTAATATCTCATTATTTTAACTTTCATTTCCCTGATGACATATGATGTGCAACAACTTTCTGTAAATTCGTTTGCCATCATATTTTTTCTTTGGTGAGGTGTTTGTTAAGGTCTTCAGCTCGTTTTTAATCAACTTGTTTGTTTTCTTATTGTTCACTTTTAAAAGTTTTAAAATGTATTTTGGATAACAGTTCTTTATCTTATATAGCTTTTTCAAATGCTTTCTCCCAGTTGATGGCTTGTCTTTTTTATTCTCTTAACATTGCCTTTAAAATCAGAAATTGTTCATGTTAATGAAATCT
Source organism: Oreotragus oreotragus (assembly GCA_006410675.1). NCBI lineage: Eukaryota > Metazoa > Chordata > Mammalia > Artiodactyla > Bovidae > Oreotragus > Oreotragus oreotragus. The sequence continues at coordinate 451,767 of SJYX01023307.1, read as the reverse complement.
AGCTTATCAATACTTCATCGGTAGTACACATATCTAAAAGGTCACCACTATATCCAAAGTTGTCTAGGTTTTCTCCTATTTATCTTCTAGGAGTATTATAGTCTTGCATTTTGCATTTAGGTCTCGTATCAATGTTGTGTTCTTTTTTGTGCGTGTGGATGTCCAGTTATTTCAGCACCAGTTACTGAAAATACTGTTTTTGTTCCACATATTGTCTTTGTTTTTTTGTCAAAGATAGTTGACTATGTGTATGCAGTCTACTTCTGGGCTCTCTATTCTGTTCTGCTGATCTGTTTGTCTGTTCTTTCACCAATACTACACATGTCTTGAATTACGATAGCTTTATAGCAAACCTTGAAGTCAATTAGTGTCAGTCTCCCAGCTTTGTTCTTTCCCTTCAGTCCTCTGTTGACCACGCTGGGTTTTTTGTTTCTTCATGTAAAGTTTACAGTCAGTTTGTCAGTGTCCACAAATAACTTACTGGGATTTTGATTGAAATCACATTTAACCTAGATTAAGTTTGAAAGCACTGATGTCTTAAAATTATTGAATCTATCCATGAACGTAGGACAGCTATCCATTTATTTAATTATTCTTTAATATTATTCATCAACTCTGTATTTTTTTTATCCATCAGCAGGCTACCTCCGGCATGTTCTCTAACACTGAGAGATATGCACTGAGTGGAAACATTCAAACACTTTTCAATTTTCTGCTTGTGCCACAATAAGTAAGAGACTGTTGGCCAAAGCAGATATCATGGCTGAGGTCAGAATAAGGAGCACTGGAATATACTCCAAATTTTTGCTATGAAAAGCAGCAAAGTCATGGGAATGAGAATGGATACAAGGAAAATTGAAAGATAGGAGCCCCTTACATAGCGTTGTTGTGAAGATGTAATAATATACTTGAAAGCCCTTTGTAAATTATAGTACATTTTGCCCACTGTGTTTTTATAGACATTCTCATTATTTAAATGGCATTGATAATAAAGCTGTCTTGACTGACATAATTTTTGAACAAAGATCAACAAACTTTGGTTCCTGGGCCCCGTTTTTCCTATTGCCTCAATTTATACAGCCCTCAGGCTAATAATGGGTTTATGTTTTTCAATGGTCGTAAAAAGAACTTTAATAATAATATCTTGTATCATTTTAAAATTATATGATTCAGAATTCATTGTGTATAAAGTTTTCTTGGAATACAGCCATGCTAAGTAGTTTACATTTGAGTATAGCTTCTTTTATGTTACAGTGGCCAAACTGAGTAGTTGCAACAGAAACCATGTAGACCACAGCACATAAAACATTCACTATCTGTTTTACTACAGAAAACGTTTGCTGGCCCTCTGTTGTTGAATACTTATATGGATCTTAGGTTTTTAAACAGACATTCCTACAGAAGTCTAGCATAATTTGCATCATTCCTTTCAAATCCTTCAGTGACTATTTGAAAGAGTCAGGAGTTATATGACTTTTGACTAACAGTACTGATAATGTACCTGCTTTGTCAGATAAACTACAGTATTCTTTTCCCTCACTGCTCTTTTCGATTTATTTGGTCTGTCAGCTTCACACTAGCTGGCCACCTCTCTGCAGTGTCCTTGCAGCTCAGGTTTGGACAATTAACTGATGTAAGTTTCAGTGACCAGTTGTTCCCTGCAAAGTTCACCTCAAGGAGAAGTCCAGTTCTGGAAGCACCCTGCCAATACTCCCATCTGTCAGAAACAGCAAGAACTCCAACCCCCCCAGCTGGAGCCTGCTGGCTCTGCCCTAACACTTCAGGCTCCAAGTAGAGAGCACCTCAGAAATAAGTGGATAGTTAGTAAAAGAAATAGCCTCATGCGGAACTCAGATATTCTGACTGTAAATATGAGAAGAGTACTATATCATCCTTGTGGGCATAGTTCATTAGATGTTTAGGTTACATTCGTACTTTCCATTTCCTCTTTATTCAAGAAATTAAGTATATAATGTTTTGTTAGATAATTACACATGAGAGTAAAAAACCTTACATTTAAGCATAATATTATGCTTATATATACTGACCTTCAATTTGGAGTATTTTCTTTTACTACATATTTGATGTAATGAACAGCCACTAAACTAGCATGAGTAATTTTATATAATACTGTTTTTATCCATGGCCTTGATTATAAAGTTCCTTTATAACTTGCTTTCATTTCTTACTTTGAATTGGCTTGCCCTCAATAATAACATAAGGTTCTAGGTGTTCATTGCATTTGGAAATTAGAATACCATCAATTTGGCCCATAGCTATTAGCCACAAGGCATATCCTCTGCCAATCAGATTTTCTGGCTCAGACAGAAGTTTTATTATCATTTCTTTGTCTCAGAATTGCCTTCCCAGTCATGTTACTCTCTTTCAACTGGTAAAATAAGAAATCTCCATCTTATTTCTACTCTTGACAGTGAATGATTTATCTATGACTACTTTCTCCAGTCATAAAGAATTGTCATTCCAACATCCCAAACCAGTTATTTGAAATCTATATACCTTCTACATACTGTAGAGCCAGGTAGCTACATCTTGCAACAACAGCATTCAACTGACATTTCAGAATAAAATATGTATGAATAGATAGATTCCCTTTTACTTTAAATAAAGTAGGAACTGTCTTTCTTCTTCCTAGTAAAGTTCAGGGAATTGCTCTAATAAGTGATGTTTAAAATGTAAAAGCTTCAAATACTTTTTAAAGGCTAGCTTAAACCATGTGGGTTGAGGGAATTCCTCGTGGCCCAGTGGTTACGATTCGGTGCTTTCTCTGCTGGGGCCCAGGTTTTATCCTTGTTAAGGGAAGTAAGATCTCACAGGTCTCTCAGTGGAAGAACTCACAATGAATGAGTAGGTAGAAGAACAGTACTGAGGCATTCATGTACCATAAAATATCAACATAGATGTTTTAAAAAGGATTAATGAACCTATTTCCAGAATGTTTGGAGAATGGTTTGTTCACTTTATCATTCATTCTCTTGTTTGTAAATCATTCTGATAGTTGTCTATTTCAAATTCTTATGATTTTACACCACTCTGAGTGTAGATGAGTCATTTTATCTCAATCACTTTTCCCTTAAGCAGCAAAGAGCCAGTTGCTTGTTTATGGAAAGCATGAGCAGAGGGTAGTGGAGGGCTGTGGAGAAGGACTCTTGCAGACTCTCTTCCAGTGCTGGATAGCTGCCTTACCGAGTGGGGTGGAGGTGGACTGAAGATGATAATCAAGCAAAGCAGGAAACATTCTCACAAAGAACATCGACATGTGTGCTGAGAACCACGGAGGGAAGAGCGTTCAGCATGAAGCATTTTTCTGTGATTCTCAAAATCTGCTTTTGTTTCCCTGACGTTAAAATTGTTCACTTTGTTTTTTAAATTCTAAAGATGCCAAAAATTCACTGGCTAAAAATATGAGGGGAAAAGCCTTAATAGAGTTAAAAAAAAAAAAGTGTAGCCAATTAAAGTGCCAAGTGAACAGTCTTGTACAAGAGGGCAAAGCACCCTTTGATCAAAGTACTCAGGTCCTGTTGGGAAGCTTTGAAGAGAAAATGCAGCATTCTAAATGCACAACAATGAAAAGGGGACAAAGACAGATAGGAAGAGAGGATGAGGAAGCTGCGCTCCTTTTGTCTTCTCACTTTTTACCTTTTCAGATATACTGCCTATAGTATGTGTTTGTTTGGGTGTTTATTTGGTCCTTTTCCCCTTCTCCTCTTGAAAGTAATAGCTATTGTAAAGCTGCTTCACAGCAGGACCCCAGGTGCCTGCTGTGTGCTTCTTCTTTTATGGAAACAAAAGCACACTTACTGTGTGAAGCATTCAGAACTTACTCTGCCTGTCTGGCTTCTAAGTTGAAAGCGTATTTTACCCTTTGCAATTTCTGAGTTATGTTAACTGCTGAAGGAAAACATGACTTTTGGTCACTAAGAAAGTGTTCTGTTAGAATGTATGGGCACACAATAGCTCCAGAGTTGTTCTTTTAATGAAAAGAATATGAGCAAAATACCTACTGAAATCTCTCAATGAAAATGCAGGATGTAGGTGGGAGAGGGGCAATGTTTTGTGACTTTTGCTGAGCAATGCAAGTTGCAAAATCCTTTTACAGGTATAACCTTCTTCCTTGTTTCACCCATTTATTCTTTATCAAGGTATTACTCCCCAGAAACTGTTTTCATAGTACCCCTCCTGGCAAAGGCAGAGACTAAGAGATAAATGGGGGCAATAGCAGCCTCAGTGAAAGAGTTCTAAAAATACAGTACCTCTCAAAATCTCTGCTGATACAGAAAGCTCAGAAATGATAGCTGGATATTGCTTTAGGAAAATATTCAGCCTAGAGGGCATGCGCTGAATGAAATGGGGCAAGAAGATCATGTAATCTACATTTCCCCTTAAAAATTTCTGCCCCTTGCCACTCGGTTTCCACATATCATTTCAAAGCCTTTCCTATTATTTTTAGATAAGGATATTTTCAGCTGTGTAAAACTGTATTCTAAAAAGTGTAATGGTTGTTTTAAACATCTGATAGGTGAGCTTTTTAATATTGAAGTGACACTGAAGAGGGTCATCGTAGGAATCTGAAGCTTTAAAACGGTGGTTTGCAGGCCATATCTGGACCACAGATGTGTTCAGCTGAATCTGTAATATTTTAGAAATATTCGAGCAAACTTTTATATTCTTTAAATTTCATTTTTAAAAGTTGAGGTTTGCAGCTTTTCCTGAAAACTTGGATGGCCTCTTAGAAGACCTTAGGGTTGTATTCTCGAATGACAAAATTGGTTTGAGCTAAGTAACAGCAAGGTTTCCCTAATACCTCAGTTGGTAAAGAATCCACCTTCAATGTGGGAGACCTGGGTTCGATCCCTGGGTTGGGAAGATCCCCTGGAGAAGGGAAAGGTTACCCACTCCGGTATTCTGGCCTGGAGAATTCCATGGACTACACTCCATGGGGTTGCAAAGAGTCAGACATGACTGAGCGTCGTTCACTTNTTCAATGTGGGAGACCTGGGTTCGATCCCTGGGTTGGGAAGATCCCCTGGAGAAGGGAAAGGTTACCCACTCCGGTATTCTGGCCTGGAGAATTCCATGGACTACACTCCATGGGGTTGCAAAGAGTCAGACATGACTGAGCGTCGTTCACTTTCAAGTAACAGCAAGGTTTCCCAGATGGCACTAGGGGTAAAGAATCCACATACCAATGCAACAGTCAAAAGCAACACGAGTTCAATCTCTGGGTCGGGAAATCCCCTGCAGGAGAGCATGGCAGCCCACTCCAGTATCCTTGCCTGGAGAAACCCTTGGACAGAGGAGCCTGGTGGGCTAGAGTTCATAGGGTCACAAAAAGTTGGGCACAACTGAAGCGACTAAAGCAACTGAAGAGCAAGTCTGGCCAGTGTTGGCCAGAATCCCTGATACCAATCCAGGTCCTTAGACAGGTCATGTGTTATGAACCTGCCCGCCTCCCACCAGACTCATGCATGTCACCTGCTCTGAGGACTTTACAATGTGTGATCCTTGTTCCAGAAAAGCATTACTATTGGAATGTGTCTTCTCCCAAATGTTAGTGAACAATAGAGCTAACTAGTTTGTAGTTTCTGAGTGTGTATAGGTGAACACACTGGTTTATGGTATTACCTTGTACAATTTTGTTGCTGGTTGCATTCAAATTTCCATAGTGTCAGTACCAAAATACTAACAATAGGCCTGGGTCAGCAAATCAGAAGGAAACAAAAACCGTAAGTTCTAAACTAATCCAGAATCTTGGTCAAAAACATCTAGAAATAAACTAATCTAATTTTATCATATATGCATACTTTATATTTTGTGGGTTAGCATTGTTTCAAATTACTATGATGGTCCCCATAGACATTTTAGTGCTTTAGAGTCCACAAGGAATTTATTGGGCTAATTCTGAACAACTGGATTTCAAAGCTCCTTTTGAATCTTGGATGTAATCTTGGATGTTGGATTTATTTTATATAATAACTATGAAGCTGAGCTATTTAACATTTTGCCAACTCTGCTCCATGATGGGGAAATCCTTGGTGGTCACTCTGAAATTAGTGTATTCCTACTCATTCTTTTCTCTCTCTCTCTCTTTATTTTTTTTCTTGTTATCTATCCAGTTTGATAATCATGCATGCACAAGGATGAGTTCCCATCAAAACCCACTCTTAAATGAACACGTTTAATTCCTTCAACATCCACTGTTTAATGACCAAACTTTATGAATTTGTGGCAGTACATGTTTTTGAGTATCTGTAATGCCCTGGGCCTTCTCCAAGAATATGGATTTTAAGTTATACAAACATTCAGCAGAAAGGGGTATTTCTAAGGGTTGAAGGCACAGAAATGCTTAAGAATGGCTTGTGTAGAACATTAGCAGAGGGAATGATGACTAGTAAGCCAGGCAAATGTATTCCAAACACATACAGTGAGAGAACCAAACTCTTAGAGATAGGGACCTTGAGATGTTGGGAAAAGTATGAACAGATCTGTTGGCTGGAGTAGAGGTTTGGAATTGAAGGGGCCTTCAATTTCAAGCTTAAGAGCTCAACATTTATACTATATAAATAAGAAATAGTCACAGAAGTCTCAGACAAACGATCATGACATAGCTTCTTTGCAGCTAGTGGAGAAATGGAGTTTTTTCATTCCAGTTTGTTCATTAACTATATTATATACCACAAGCATTGTTCTCTAGGTGATAAAATACAAGCATGAATGAAGAGATCGAAATGTAGAATTAATCATAGGAGAAATAAGCAAACTACAGGAAGACTAGTTGGGGTATTAATAAGTATACAAAACTTATAATAGCTCTACATCAAACATACACACACACATAACACCATCCATGCCGCCTTGTCTTCAGCCATATTGAAGTGTTCTGACATCCCCAAATGCACCTTCTAGATGAGCAGTTAAGAACCTTTTCTCTAATGAACCACCGTTACAAGTTGTTGCNCTGGGGTATTAATAAGTATACAAAACTTATAATAGCTCTACATCAAACATACACACACACATAACACCATCCATGCCGCCTTGTCTTCAGCCATATTGAAGTGTTCTGACATCCCCAAATGCACCTTCTAGATGAGCAGTTAAGAACCTTTTCTCTAATGAACCACCGTTACAAGTTGTTGCCTGTCTTATCATTCAGTTGTTTTAGGGAATAAGGAAAACACCAATAACCACTGGATAGAGAGGTTTGGTTTTCAAGATTTTGCTCAATCACCACCACCAAGGAACCGGCACCTGGGTCCAGGCATTCTCAACACTTGACCATCACATGTTCGTTCTTTCTTTTTAAGTCAACACTTTTATAGTGCCTACTTTAAGCTAGACACTGTTTTAGACATTTATCTTAAACTTCTATTTGTTTTTAATAATTTTCATTTATTTGTTTTCTCCAGGATTAGAATGAATTCCATTTAATCATCACAATAAACCTAATTGCAGAAATCGTGTAGTTTATATAGCATCAATTTAATAGATAGTAAATTGAGCCATATTTGAACCTTATGGACTGTCAGGGCTATACTGATGACAAGCTTTAGCATATTACTGTCCACTGCTGTCACTAAATCTAACCTTGATTCTTTCATCTGTGTTATTCTTTAAATAGTAGCAACAACAACATAAGATCATTTATTAGGTGCCTACTCTATGTTTCCATAATATGTACTGAAACCAAAATTAGGCGATTCNTATACACATCTAGATGTGTATAAGAGACAGCCTTATGGACTGTCAGGGCTATACTGATGACAAGCTTTAGCATATTACTGTCCACTGCTGTCACTAAATCTAACCTTGATTCTTTCATCTGTGTTATTCTTTAAATAGTAGCAACAACAACATAAGATCATTTATTAGGTGCCTACTCTATGTTTCCATAATATGTACTGAAACCAAAATTAGGCGATTCTAAAAATATACTCCCTTTTTCTATTTCATAGTTGTCCCTTATGGCATTCTGTCAATCTGATCTTCCCTGTCTCCATACCTGGATAACACCCACCGTATTCTTTCTCTGGTCTTTATTTGGGATGATAGGGAACATATAAAAGGTGGCTGATTGACTCCTCTTAGGTGCATATCATACCCACCACTCTTAAAAGTCGTTCTACTTATCCCTAAGTAGTTCTCTTTTGCACTCTGTTAAACAGCTATTCCAGTCTTTTACCAACCCAGCATTTCCTTGTTCATCTTTACACTTGTCATTTTTAGTACATGGCCTAGGTTAAAATGGGCTTCCTTAGCTTTGCTTTTCTAACATTTGTAAGTTCCTCTTTATCCTCACCATCTGTCTCACGTCCTCTGATCCTGTCTTAAGGGATAAGGTCTTCCCCTAGAGAGGAAGCTAATTGCTCTGCTTATGCCTCTAAATCTGTGTCCTTTTTTAAAAAAATTTTTTCATGACTTTGATTCTCAATGGTTTCATTTTTCTTAATTTTTTTTTTCTTTCACCAGTCCCTATCTCATTCTTTGGCATATGAGTTTAACCTTATCTTAGCTTTAGTAAACCTAGACTTTCTCTGTACCCTTATAATATTCAAGCTACTATCCTAAGCCTTTTATTATTTTGTCCAAATAATCCCTCTAAAACTAGTCAATACTGCATTTATGGAATCAACAAATAACTGTTCAGTGCGTGAAAGTGAAAGTGTCACTCCGTCATATACAACTCTTTGTGACCCCATGGACTGTAGCCCGCCAGGCTCCACTATCCATGGAATTCTCCAGGAAGAATACTGGAGTGGGTTGCCATTTGCTTCTCCAGGAGATCTTACTGACACAGGGATTGAATCAGGGTCTCCCATATTGCAGGCAGATTCTTTACCATCTGAGCCACCAGGGCGTATTGAAGAGTACCTGGTTATTCAACAAGACGATAAGGAGGTTAATCTGCCTGAAGCTGACTGAGGGGGACAGTGGCAGGAAGAGATGATGTCAGATGTGTCAGAAGATGGCAGTTAGCTTCTGGTCTGTCCCACCGTATCTTTTACCTATTTGGGTTACTTCTTATGCTCTCTATCAAAGCTATTTATACTCATGTCCCATCTCCTTTGTGTGAACATCATTTTCTTTACAGTAGGGTATAATCTTGTTCGTCATTACATCCCTCACAGACCCTTCTTCTTCTTCTTCTTCTTCTTTTTTTTTTTTTTTTTGATACAGTGGATGTGCTTGATCCAGTAATGGAATTCAATTGAGTTAAATATGACTTTAGAAATAAAATTAATTTTTTGTTTCCGTGATAGCTCAGGAGTAAAGAGTCCGCCTGCCAGGGCAGGAGACATGGGTTTGATCTCTGATCTGGGAAGATCCCACATGCTGTGAAGCAACTAAGCCTATGTACCTCAACTACTGAGTCTGTGCTCTAGAGCCTGGGAGCTGCAACTGCTGAAACCCACGTGCCCTTGATCCTGTACTTTGCAACAAGAGAAGCCACTGCAATGAGAAGCCACACACCACAACTGGAAATAGTCCCTGATTGCCATGAGCAGAGAAAAAGCCTGTGCAGCAGTGAGGACCCAATAGAGCCAAAGATAATAAACAAATACATTTTTAAATGAAGCATTTCTTTTTAAACATATATAAAATTATTTCAGCTAATTCTTTCTAGATGATATTGGGTGCTAGCTACACAGTTTATGATAAAAGCGGTATAATTCATATACTCCATGGTCTTAAGCAGAATGATATCTAAACTTGGTCATTATATACTGATGCCAAAGCCTTTTCCTTAAAGGATAATTATCCTAGTGCTTTTCACCTTTTTAAATTTATGAATTCTGTGCTTAATTATTTAAATCAAAAGGAGTATTAAATGAGTTTCCAAATGTAACTTCAAGTTTATCACCAAGATTTAAAAAAAAAAAAGCTCAACAGAATGGAATCAATTAGATATTTTTTAGTCACATAGATTTGGATCCTTTCTTTGATTTCCTAATGCAAGGAGAAGAAATAACATTCCCTAAATGTGAAACCTCTTAGGGGACGAAATATGGACTGTCAAAAGATGTGTCAATAAGTTGTGTCCTTGGGCTTAAGTGGATGCATATTCTAATGCGGTGGGAGGGAACACCAAGAAACTGGAGTTATTCTGAGGCTTTCAGAAATGGAAAGCTTCCCCACTCCAACTGTGCTCATTAAAAATCTCCGTAACACACACTGTAAAAAAATAAAGGGTTGTTTTAAATGACCAGACCAACCTCTAACTGCGGTTGTTACATTTTTAGGTATGAGAAGCAATTTAAAGTTGTTTTTATTTCCTATGTGGACGAGCATGATTCCAAGCCTCTTTCCTCCTGCAGTCAGCTGCATTTCAGAGGTGACTTCCCTGTGGGTGGAGGCAGTTAGAGGCAAATAGTTCATCAGGAGCTCTGCAAACTTCTGAAATAAAAATATGTTACAGAGATAACAGATAATATATTTTCTGGGAAGCAATTTGAATACCTTTAATTATGTGAAGTGGTATGATGGTCAAAGGTAACAACTTTGTCGGAAGGCCTGTCTGAGCTCCTGAGTGGGCTCGCCATGTGCTTGCTGTAACATTCCTGCTCTTCAGTCTTCCATTCTGTAAAACGGAGGTAACAGGGATACCTACCCTAGAGTTCTTATAAGGACTGAAGTGTGGACATTTAGTATGTAGCAGATGTTCAGGATATAAGAACTGTTCTTCTCATCACCATCATTCATATTATTATCAAGTTCATCTACAAAATGGCTAAAAATATTTTTAGATTATAGTTACCCCTCTGCCTTTTTTTTTTTCTTGGAAAAGTTCTTGGTTTCTTGTTTCTGTAGATTAAAAGGTAAACTTTAACTATTTGCTGGGGTTCCTTGTTTGGTTAAGTCATCTTAATGGCAACAAAGCACCACGGTCGTCACCAAAGCTTCCTGAGTCCTCCTGTCTTTGGGTAATGGAGAGCAAAAGATTTTACATTTAGCAGGACACTCTTCTGTGACTTGGAATTGTACCTCTGTGGGCATGCACAGCAGAAGCTCAGCAGAAATATCAGGAACTTTGAAATGTGAAGTCTGACTTTTAAATCAAGTACATTTGTATAGAGTGTGTTTTTCTTCCCAACATTCTAATTTTATTGCATTATGAATGCTCCAGCTGGAAGCACTCTCTAACAGTTGGTTTAGAGACTTTTAATTTAATTTTTAATGCATTTGAAGGATTTTTCCAACTCATCCCCCAAAATTCATTGATAAGGAAAGATTCAATGTTGTTATTATTAAATACAGCTTTTTGCTGGATGCTCACAGTAAAGTTTAAATGGGCAAAGGCTAATTTAAAATCTCAAATTACTTGAGGTGGGTCTTCCTGGTCCCTTGTAATACAACATAATCCATTTTATCAGCTCAAGAATAACAACGAATATCTTTAATAGGACAAATCTCTAAACATCAATGTAGAACATTTTACAATTTACACTATAAATAATTTACACAAGGCAAGGCAAAAAAGAATTATGTCCTGACATGTTTTTTCCCTTTGAGGCTGTTTCAGTGTTCTGAAAAGGCAAATGTTACAGTCTTCCCATAAATGAGGAGGATAGTTCAAGATTTATGAATCTTATCTGTTTGATCAAGACCCTAGCAATAATAAAACTGCCACTACACTCTTCAGCTACTCAAAGTTTCTGTTCTTTAAATACTTAAAAAATATGCCACCCCATACCTTATTCCACAAAAATAGATATTATTTCTAGTTCTACATTTAAAAAATAAACATGGAGCATGTGCTTATGGTTCCAATACAACCCTGTTACTGAATATGTTATGTTATCTGCATATAAATTCTGTAAGATATACATGTTTTAGTTTTTAGATTATTTTGGAATAAATTTTCTAATTATTACAAAAGGATTTTTATCAGCTTTTCTCTTGATTCTAGTATAATTTAGTGATTTCTGTATAGCTTTCAGTTTGTGAATAGAATGCATAGTAATATAAATTAGTTATGATTTACAAATATCATTTCCAAAAGAAAAAAAACATGAGAAACTATTCAGAAGCATTAGGAAAATTAATTTATACTAAGTTTTACTCATCTTAATTTTGCAAAACACAAAAATATGAGAATCATTTTTTGCTATAAACCTTTTTCCCCCCTGAATTTCTTTTTACTTACTTTCGATTCTACTTCAAATTAAGCTTTAATTAATAGGACAGATAAAAAATATTCTTTACTGTATTTGTGTCAATGCCAATCTTCCAATTTATCTCACCATCACCCCCTTCCCCCATTCATATATACACTATTGATACTATGTATGAAATAGATAAGTAATGAGAACCTAGCTCAGAGATCTCTACTCAATGCACTGTGGTGTTGGGAAGGGAAATTCCAAAAACAGAAGGGATATATGTATAGGTATAGATGATTCCATTTGCTTACAGTAGAAACTNAGTTCTTGGTTTCTTGTTTCTGTAGATTAAAAGGTAAACTTTAACTATTTGCTGGGGTTCCTTGTTTGGTTAAGTCATCTTAATGGCAACAAAGCACCACGGTCGTCACCAAAGCTTCCTGAGTCCTCCTGTCTTTGGGTAATGGAGAGCAAAAGATTTTACATTTAGCAGGACACTCTTCTGTGACTTGGAATTGTACCTCTGTGGGCATGCACAGCAGAAGCTCAGCAGAAATATCAGGAACTTTGAAATGTGAAGTCTGACTTTTAAATCAAGTACATTTGTATAGAGTGTGTTTTTCTTCCCAACATTCTAATTTTATTGCATTATGAATGCTCCAGCTGGAAGCACTCTCTAACAGTTGGTTTAGAGACTTTTAATTTAATTTTTAATGCATTTGAAGGATTTTTCCAACTCATCCCCCAAAATTCATTGATAAGGAAAGATTCAATGTTGTTATTATTAAATACAGCTTTTTGCTGGATGCTCACAGTAAAGTTTAAATGGGCAAAGGCTAATTTAAAATCTCAAATTACTTGAGGTGGGTCTTCCTGGTCCCTTGTAATACAACATAATCCATTTTATCAGCTCAAGAATAACAACGAATATCTTTAATAGGACAAATCTCTAAACATCAATGTAGAACATTTTACAATTTACACTATAAATAATTTAGACAAGGCAAGGCAAAAAAGAATTATGTCCTGACATGTTTTTTCCCTTTGAGGCTGTTTCAGTGTTCTGAAAAGGCAAATGTTACAGTCTTCCCATAAATGAGGAGGATAGTTCAAGATTTATGAATCTTATCTGTTTGATCAAGACCCTAGCAATAATAAAACTGCCACTACACTCTTCAGCTACTCAAAGTTTCTGTTCTTTAAATACTTAAAAAATATGCCACCCCATACCTTATTCCACAAAAATAGATATTATTTCTAGTTCTACATTTAAAAAATAAACATGGAGCATGTGCTTATGGTTCCAATACAACCCTGTTACTGAATATGTTATGTTATCTGCATATAAATTCTGTAAGATATACATGTTTTAGTTTTTAGATTATTTTGGAATAAATTTTCTAATTATTACAAAAGGATTTTTATCAGCTTTTCTCTTGATTCTAGTATAATTTAGTGATTTCTGTATAGCTTTCAGTTTGTGAATAGAATGCATAGTAATATAAATTAGTTATGATTTACAAATATCATTTCCAAAAGAAAAAAACATGAGAAACTATTCAGAAGCATTAGGAAAATTAATTTATTCTAAGTTTTACTCATCTTAATTTTGCAAAACACAAAAATATGGGAATCATTTTTTGCTATAAACCTTTTTCCCCCTGAATTTCTTTTTACTTACTTTCGATTCTACTTCAAATTAAGCTTTAATTAATAGGACAGATAAAAAATATTCTTTACTGTATTTGTGTCAATGCCAATCTTCCAATTTATCTCACCATCACCCCCTTCCCCCATTCATATATACACTACTGATACTATGTATGAAATAGATAAGTAATGAGAACCTAGCTCAGAGATCTCTACTCAATGCACTGTGGTGTTGGGAAGGGAAATTCCAAAAACAGAAGGGATATATGTATAGGTATAGATGATTCCATTTGCTTACAGTAGAAACTAATACAACATTGTAAAAGAACTAGACTGCAATGAATATTGAAAAAAAGAAATAATACAGAAAAAAACATTTTTTTTTTTCTCCAAGACAAATACTCTAGGTTTCTGGTATCTTTGTATATTCTACCTGGCCATAAAGTCATTTTGCCTTTAATTACCTAGAGATGCCAAGTGGGAGTTGGGATTTCTGAGACAGCTGGCTAATACCCAGGCTTGAAACAACAGGGAATTTGGAAGAGGGTTTGGAAGAAATTGTCTCTTTCATTGCCCAGTAGGGTTCTTTTCCTATTTTACGAAGCTGGAAAGAGAAACTCTGGCTGGATAAAGCTGTGGATTCTTTTTTTTTTTTTGATTCATATATTTAAAAATAATAATTTTTCCAAAGCAACAAAATCTTCTGAAAATTTGACCCATACTTTCACTCTAAACCAAGAGAAACCAACTGATAAAATATAGGCTATAATTTCTATACAGCTAAATGTTGCATTTTTTTTTTAATCAGTTTAAACTCATGGGAGAAAAAAAACAAACAATGTCCATCTTTCCCTGAATTTCAATAATTTGATTGCTTCCATTTTTTTTTTATTGGTCACAGTAAAGTAAGAATAATGCTTTGCCATTATTTTGCACCTTTTTAATTTTCAAGTCTATCAACACCTGCCTACCCTGCAAACTGGCACATTTCTCAGGAAAACTAAAGTATAGGAAATATTATGTGATTTAGTCAAGGTCAAACATAATTTTAGTGGCTAGGGAAGCATAACAGGACATCTAAATCTATATTTTTACTCTGGAAAATATTATAACAATACTTTTCAAAAATCTCATTTACATAGTTATTTGCTAATATAGTTTTAATGATAATCCTTTAAGTTATATTTGAGTAGCAGAAGGAATAGTATTACTATAAACTTATACCTTATACCTTTACATTTTCCATGTGAATAAAAAACATTCTATTATCCTTTTCTCTGCCCTTTTCTGAGAAACTCACATATGACTTTTGAACAGTTGGCAGGTTGATTACTAGATTAAGACATCTTCTACTATTTCTGACATTTTCATAAGAGCATATACGACGCCTCAGAAGTGCTAAAAGTTCTGGCTACAAGATAATTCACTCACCATTTCAAATGTCTTCTGTTACCCTTCTAGTACCATTATGACTGTGGAGACAGGTAACGCCTGTCTAGAAGAAGTCAGTGTTAGACTTTGGCCAAATTCTAAAGTAGTTAAATTTAAGTTTTATGCTTCTTTATGTGTTTCATCATTTTAAAAATATCTGCTCCTTAAAAAGAGATTGCTATCATATAGACATTATCAGTTCAGTTCAGTCGCTCAGTTGTATCTGACTCTTTGCGACCCCATGAATTGCAGCACGCCAGGCCTTCCTGTCCATCACCAACTCCTGGAGTTCACTCAGACTTACATCCATCGAGTCAGTGAAGCTATCCAGCCATCATCTGGATCTGTCATCCCCTTCTCCTCCTGCCCCCAATCCCTCCCAGCATCAGAGTCTTTTCCAATGAGTTAACTCTTCACATGAGGTGGCCAAAGTACTGGAGTTTCAGCTTTAGCATCATTCCCTCCAAAGAAATCCCAGGGCTGATCTCCTTCAGAATGGGCTGGTTGGATCTCCTTGCAGTCCAAGGGACTCTCAAGAGTCTTCTCCAACACCACATTTCAAAAGCATCAATTCTTGGGCACTCGGTTTTCTTTACAGACCAACTCTCACATCCATACATGACTAATGGAGAAACCATAGCCTTGACTAGACGGATCATTGTTGGCAAAGTAATGTCTCTGCTTTTTAATATGCTGTCTAGGTTGGTCATAACTTTCCTTCCAAGGAGTAAGCGTCTTTTAATTTCATGGCTGCACTCAGCATCTGCAGTGATTTTCGAGCCCCCCAAAATAAAGTCTGACATGTTTCCACTGTTTCCCCATCTCTATTTTGCGTGCAGTGTATACAGGTTTCTCAAGAGGCAGGTCAGGTGGTCTGGTATTCCCATCTCCTTCAGAATTTTCCAGTTTATTGTGATCCACACAGTCAAAGGCTTTGGCATAGTCAATAAAGCAGATATAGATGTTTTTCTGGAGCTCCCTTGCTTTTTCCACGATCCAGCAGATGTTGGCA
Source organism: Oreotragus oreotragus (assembly GCA_006410675.1). Lineage (NCBI taxonomy): Eukaryota > Metazoa > Chordata > Mammalia > Artiodactyla > Bovidae > Oreotragus > Oreotragus oreotragus. The sequence continues at coordinate 435,555 of SJYX01023307.1, read as the reverse complement.
ATTTGATCTCTGGTTCCTCTGCCTTTTCTAAAACCAGCTTGAACATCAGGAAGTTCAGGGTTCACGTATTGCTGAAGCCTGGTTTGGAGAATTTTGAGCATTACTTTACTAGTGTGTGAGATATGTATATAACATAGACATTATATATAAGGTTTATCATTATCTCTATTTAAGTATGGATGTGTCTTTTGAAATTTCACCATAAAATATGATGATAGAGACATTATGTATGCATCCAAACTATTTCCTTCTCTGATATTTCATATTTCTCCTAACGTATTCTGTCAAGTACAGATGCTTATGCTCTCTGTTAGGAGATGTCTCATATATAAGGTGGAGAAAATGCTAGCTACTTCATGGATTAGTGTGAGGATCAAATGAGATATTGTATACTGCATGGTGAATAGTCATATCCACTACTGAATATTATTGTCTATTATAGATATTTACCTCCAACTACTATACATAATTAGATATAAAAAGTGGTCCTTCTTAATATTTATCATATCCAGCATTTTTAAAGTTTTTAATACCACCCAGTATTAATCTGGGTCCTTGATGCCCTCCTGAACTACTGCAATATGTGTGTGTGCACATGCATGTGTGTGTGTGTGTAGGATTAGCTAATAAGTTTGTTTGTATATTTTCTGTAAGTTGACATGGGAAAAAATGAACAAATTTTTGGCCCACCCAATATATATTTTGGGCTTCCTCAGTGGCTCAACAGTAAAGAATCCACCTGCAATGCAGGAGATGCAGTTTTGATCCCTTGGTCAGCAAGATCCCCTGAGTAGGTCATGGCAACCCATTCCAGTATTCTTGCTTGGAAAATCCCATGGAGAGAGGAGACTGGCCGGCTATAGCCCATAAGGTCACAAAGAGTCAGACACAACTGAAGCGACTGAGCACAGCACAGCATGTATATTGCAGTAGTTCAGGAGCATTTATTGAGTTCTGATAAAGATCTAGTATTTTAGGAACCCTAGATTTCCAAAAATGAATCAAACACACTTCCTCAAGAAATCTGCGGGTTAATTGGGAAGAAAAAATGTTGCAGAGATTTACAATTAATATGACTAAAGAGGACTGAAAAATGCCAACTAACCTGGTTAAAGTAACAGTTAAGAGAGTATTCCAGACAAAGGTATCCACTTGTTGACAGGGACAGAGTGCTAACAGCAAACAGAATCAGAAATGCAGGGCTTTAGATGTATGAATAATAATTTAACTTGGAATTTGACTTCTTTTACTTCAAATATTGGAACACATGTCTTGCGTTCTTTCCTATCACATCTACATAGCATTAACTGTTTGACGGATTATCGTGGGGTAATTGTTACAATTATTTTTAGACTATTTTTAAGCAATTCCAGTAAATGGTGAGTAATATCATTTGAGGCACAGCGTTTCATCGATTGCACTAAAGTGATAACACACTATATTCAAGGTAGGAAGCAGATGTCTCTACCTGATGGTGGGTCATTTATTTGACAGAACAAATTGGTATCATATAACTTACTTTACTACTGTGGCTAATCTATGCATAATATAGTGTAATGGCCTCAGAATTCAGTACTCCAACAGGAAGAAGGGAGATAATGATGGAAGTCTTACTTTGTCTGACTATTGCGAATATTATGCTTATCAAAATCAGTAATAACAATGATGATGATAATATATTGAATGTTGTCTGTGATTCATCCTGGCTGATATTTCTCTCTTCCTGTTTGTCTTGAAAATGACTTAACAATTTAAAATAATATCTTGTCTCCTTTTAATGTCCTTTAGTAACTGAAATTGTTTGAATTATATAATGCTGATGAGCATCTAGATAGAATCTTCAATTTGATCTTAAATGTTTAAGAGATTAAACTCTAACCCTTAAATTTCTTTTTAAATTGTCTAGGTACTGACTATTAGAGGTATTCTGATGGGTTATGAGATTATAATTTTGAAGAAAAGGTTATGTGTGCCCAAAATAGCCATTTCTGACAGAAAGCAGCATATCTGGCTTCTTCCACCAATATCATCTTTTTCTGGACATTTTGGTGCTGAAAATAGTAAAGTTACTTAAAAGAGATTAAAATACTATGTAAGTTGATTTTAATCAGGGTAAATTTTTAGAAATAGTATATAAGCACTTATTAAGCATTTCTAACATATAAAGTAGATCATTACAAAAAATAGATATATTTATACATTTGCTAAATATAATAATTCTTCTGGTAACTCATCAGTGATAATCTCACTAGCAGCATTTTCATTGTGCATATTTCATAGAAAAAAATTTTTTTCAGACTTTACACTAGATAAAACATAAATAAAATCTAAATCACAAGAATGAATGTGTCCTAATCATTTATATCTGACAATATTCAACATGTCTTTTTTTTTTTTTGCTGTTCCCCAATGAGTCCTTAAAACCATTATATTTTGACATTGTCCTTAGTAACAATTCATTGTGGTAATTCTGAAAGAGCCAGGAGTGTAATATGCTTGCCATTTCTTATTAACTGAGCATCTGATTATGGAGAAAATTATTGGTCCACTTAGTTATAAAAACAATGCCCTGACACAGAGGGCAAACACAAAAATAATTCAGTTTCAAAAGAAACCCCCAAACCTTAAAAAGAGCAACTGATATTTGACTATTTTAATAAGCCAAAACTCTGATTTTAAAGACACCAAAACAGATTTGTTGTATCGTGTTCATCCAGGAAAAAAAAAATCTAACTGAATGAGCAACAATATTCCAATTTGTTAAAAAGTCTTTGACAGACTCAAAAACGAAACAGATTCTTAAATGTTAAGGAAAAAACTGAGAGCAACAGTTTTGAAACCTCTGACACAATCACTAAGAAACAGATTCTGTTAGCTTCAAAGAAATTGGAAAGGATCTTTATTTTTCAAATATGCTGACAGTCAGAAAGTAATGGATTTTTTTAAAAGAAGAGGCTTCTTGCAAGCATTTACATTTTTACATGTAGATTTCTGGATTGGTTGTCTGGTAGAGCAGGGGATGGCAGTTCCACATTTTATTCAGCCTCTTTCCCTTTCCCATGCACACCAAAAGTGTGCATTTCACATTATGATCCTTAAAGAGTAGAAATTTACTCCCTGAAAGGAAAGCAGAGAAGCTGACCTGTGGAGCTTGCTCTCCAACTTTCTACTTACAAGGTTGGTCAGTTTGCAGCATGAGCAAAGATTCTGAGTAGCATCTCATGACTCCACAGCAAAACTGTAAATGGATGAATGTGTTTACTTTTGGTGTTTTCCTAGAGTGATATTTAAGATGTCTTTTTTCTTCCTCTTGGCTGAGGCCCTAGGAGATGCTGTACCTCCATACCTGTGTCCCCAAAACTCACCAGTTCCCACTCCACCATCACAGCACTCACTCCAGCTAGGGGATATATTTACATATTCATTGGGAATTCTCAAGGTTTTTTTGTTTTTTGTTTTTTTTGAAAGAGAAAGTAAATACATGCAGATTTATCAAGTCTAGTTTTTTTCTACCATCCTTAGTATCATACCATAGAGGTGGATGCCAGCTTGAAAGATTGGTCATAGCTACAAGGATCACTCTGACCTTTAATGGAAATATATATGTATATATCTTCTCTTGGTTGGAGAAGGAAATGGCAACCCACTCCAGTATTCTTGACTGGAGCATTCCACGGACGGAGGAGTCTGGCGGGCTGCAGTCCATGGGATCACAGAGAGTCGAACTGACTGAGCGACGAATGCTTCTCTTGCTTTCCTAAGGTCATGTGTTTTTTTTCTTTCCTTTACCTTTCACTTGCATTCTCCTTAAGAGGAGGGCAGTGGGAAGAGATACACAGTCTTAGAGCTGTGAAATTGAATGGCTCTTTCTGTTTTGTGCAAAGGAAAACCTTTTATTTTATTTTGAAATTTTGTGAGAGAGAAAACCATTCACCAGAAACAGGAGAAAAGGACATTTTTTCTAGTTGTTAGAGGTGATTACTGGGTGTGAGTTAACCTTTACTAAATTAAAAGCAAGTAAAACAGAGGCTATCGAATTTCAAGTAGATCTCAAGTGTCGTAAATTTAAAATATGAATGTTTGAAGAGGTACAATCTGCACTAAGAATAGATTTCATCACTTAGTCAGTTGTAGATTACTGAATGCATACCTGATGCAGTTCTACTATATCTTTTTAACCAAAAATTTTATTTGAGAATGAGGATCAGAGGAGGTATAGGTTCCTTATAGTCCTATGTTTCTACTTTTCTGTAATCTCTGATTTTCTATCTAAGAAAAATAGCTTCATCTTATTTGAGTCAATTTCTGAACATGAAAACTAAGAATGTTAATTTTCCTGTGGTAGATTATTAACAGTGAGAGTGTAAGATTATAGGTTTCTTAAAATGAATGCCACCCTATTGTTGTTCAGTCACTCAGTCGTGTCCATTTTTTGTGAGCCTATGGGCTGCAGCACACCAGGCCTCCCGGTCCCTCACCATCTCCTGGAGTTTGCCCAAGTTCATGTTCACTGCATCAGTGATATAATCCAGCCAGCTCATCCTCTGGCACCCTCTTCTCCTCCTGCCCTCAATCTTTCCCAACATCAGGGACTTTTCCAATGAGTTACCTGTTCGCATCAGATGACCAAAATACTGGAGCTTCAGCATCAGTCCTTCCAGTGAGTATTCAGAGTTGTTCTCCCTTAAGATCGATTGGTTTGACTCTACTGTCCAAGGACTTTCAGTTGTCCTCTCCAGCACCACGGTTCGAAGGCATCAGTTTTTTGGCATTCTTCCTTCTTTATGGTCCAGGTCTCACAACCGTATGTAACCACCAGGAAGACCATAGCCTTGACTAGATGGACCTTTATCAGTAGAGTAACATCTCTGCTTTTCAACACACTGTCTAGGTTTGTCATCGCTTCCAGGCCAAGAAACAATTGTCTTCTAATTCATGACTCCAGTCACCGTCCGCGGTGATTTTGGAGACTAAGAAGAGGAAATCTGTCACTACTTCCACCTTTTCCCCTTCTATTTTCCATTAGTAGTGGGGCCAGATGCCATGATCTTAGGTTGTTGTTGTTTTTTAATATTCAGTCTTAAGCCGACTTTTTCATTCTTCCCCTTCACACTCATCAAGAAGCTCCTTTAACTATATAAAAGGCCACCCTATTACTCTGCTAGTAGTCAATATCACTTACAAATTAGATTCAAAGCCCAGACACTTGGAGTAAGTAAACTAGAAAACCACAGCCTCTGGCTCATTTTTTCTCTAATTCCTTCTCCTTATTGTTAAGCCTGTTAGTCTTCTAGTTTCACTTCAGATGCATAAAACATTTAATTCCTAAAAGAAGACAGTTTTTCACACATATGAATGGAATACTACGGCTATCAATGAAAGAGTTTTAGCCTATATAATTAATTCCTTTTTCTTAAAGTAAAATATACTCTAGCACTTAAGATTATGGATAAAAAGCCATGTAACTTGTAAGCACTAAATCTCATTTTTAATTACTCCTCCTGCTTCTGATTCGTTTCTCTGGATCACTGAAGATAAGTTTTTGTTTCATTGGATAATGAAAATCTGCCTCTTTTATTTTCATTGCATGTAAATTAATCTTTCCAAGTCTTATTAATATGCTGTTTTTTTAAAAAAATAAAGGAAATACATGAAGAATTATCAATCTGGGCTTTTTCCTACTATCCTTAGTATCATTCTGCAGAGGCAGATGCCAACCTCAAAGACTGATCATAATTGTAAGGTATCATCATTACTTTAGTGGAAATAGATATTTATCTTTTCTTGGTATCCTAGGTCATGTTATTTGTTTCTTTCATTTCCCTTCCACTTACATACCCCTTCAGAATTAAATGGAAGTGGAAGGCAATGGGGAAAGGGGTATCAGTTTTCAAGATAAAGTGAATTGGCTTTCTATCATTTTCCGAAAGCCAATTTGATTTTTATAGTATTGTGATGAACAGTGAATTTTTATTTGAAATTTGAAAACTATTATGTACTGATGAAACTTCCACCCTTCCAAAATCCAATAACTGTTTATTATTGAATACAGACATAAAAATGCTCTACTTGATAGCAGAAAAATAGACTCACATAAATTACACAAGTAATGGGGTCACAATTTTCTTCCTTTTGGGAAAACAATAAAATTCTTTTGGAATTTTATTCCCTTATTATCGTTAATATCCAAAAACACTGCAAAGTAAGGATATCTAAATTTAGTAAAAATTTCCACTAATTGACAAAATAATACTTTAAGAATTTCAGTTGTGTGTGTGTGTGTGTGTGTGTGTGTGTGTGTGTGTGTGTGTGTGTTTTAATTCTAGGTCAGATGGGAGTTGCGCTGGGGCAGTCTCTTGACTATGGGGAGTGCTCCTATTTCCCGACCTCCTCTTAGAAAGTTTGTCATAACCTGTCCTCCATTCCTGGGAAGCAAATTTCTTGAAAGAGCAAGAACCTATCATATAGCCTCTGATGATACATACTCATTCCCAAAGACTATGCACCAGATTCCTAAGTAAGAAGCTTAAAGAATCATGAGAGTTCAGACTTATGTGAGTATCAAGTACGTATACACACATGCACATATACACGGTCTCCAGGGGTTGTGTTCAATACTGCAAAGATCTGTGAAAGGTCACTGCCTCTCTGCTAGAGTGAAATAACCTTATTAAAAGTTGAATTGCTAGGGTGGAGAAAGAAATTTGAGTTCTGTGTTATCGTAACAATCACCTGTTCTAGATAGCTTTCTCAATGATATCAGATACCTTTTTTATATTAGTTGTAGAAGCCCAGCCTCCAAACTATAGTAGAAGTCTGTTCACTATTTCTCAAGTTCTGATGTGCCGATGAGAGTTCTTAATAATATACTATGTAAATTACTGACAAGTATGTGAATTAAAGTGGAGATTGTTAATATAGTTCCTCAAATGTTTTCAGAATGAGAGTTTATATTATTAAAATATGTAGACACTTGTTAATAGCTAGATGTTATGCTTGTATAACACTTTTCTCTGAGGGACTTTGAAAATGCTCTCACATTAATCCTCATAGGCTTTATTATGAAATCACTGCACCGTTCAAAATTGGCAGCAATACAATACAGTTCCTTCTATCCATAATATCTTAATTGACTCCTTACTATCTGTAATCTCCTCTGAGATAACAGCCAGTCTTTCTACTTTCCGTATTTATTAACATGAGAAATGTTTAATATTCATGTTCAGCATTTATTGCCACATGTGTTTCATAAATTTGGAAATTGTCCTTATTCTTTTCACTCACTAACTCAGGAATGTCATCTTTTTTTAATAAGGTCTTTGTGTTATGTCATGTGTTATGACCCACATGATCAACAGTCTCCTGCCACTCTGTCGACATTTTTCCTAAGAGACATCATATTGCCAATACCTACTCAACATTCCACCTCTTGCCTTCAGTGTTTCTTCTCTTCCTTAACTATTCTGATTTGCAGTTGGTTATATGCACCCATGTCATAACACATTACACACTGAAAATGACCTCAGTGATCTGATGCTGTTTAAACATGGAATAATTCTTTAGTGTTACCCGACTGATTTGTGATACTTCCTGAATATATGGCGTTCTGGTGAGAGCTCATCTGGAGAAAAAACAATCTCATGCTAGAGTTGAAAACCACTGATTTAACCTTACTCACCATATCCCCCTTGAAAATGTAGTGACTTCTTTTCCTTTATAACTTTTTATCTTTAAGCTATATCAAGGTATTATATTAAGATATATCCATATCCAGATGCATATGTGCTGAATGTGGTCATTTTTCGGTAGTCAATTTACCCAAGAGCTCTTTTGAGATGAAGAATCAGAGTCAAGCTAAGGGATTTTGCGATGTGCTTCAATGGGCAATTTTATTTTATTTATTTATTTTTCCCGATGAGCAATTTTAAACACGTAAAAGGCCATTATCAAATGATCTATGTAGGTAAACTCTTTTGAGTTCCTTCCTTCAAAAACATCTCTTTCCCACTTTCTCGGCCTACTTGCAAGCTATTTGGCATTCTTACCTAAGTTGCACGTGTGTTCCTGCTCAGTCGTGTCCTGCTCTCTGGGACCCCATGGACTATAACCTCCCAGGCTCCTCTGTCCACAGGATTGTCTGGGTATCAGCACTGGAGTGGGCTGCCATTTCCTCCTCCGGGCTTACCTACATATAATTTAAATATGACCACTTAACTTTTTCATACATTAAACAAAATAAATGAGCATGCATTATTATTTCATTTACTTATTTAGTTCATTTCCCTGGATTATTTAAAAGTTTTGGTTTGAAACTTTGGCATTTTCTTTCTTATCAGTATCTCTCTGTCACACACATTTTCTTTTGCTGGATTACTTGCAGTGTGCTGACGACTTTACAGTGTTCACTTTTATTGGATTACATTTATTTTTGAAGTGGCTTCCAAATTCTCCCATGTGGCCCCTAATTCTTGAGCACCAGTATTTGTTTTCTTTTCCAATGATTGAAAATAAAACACAAATATGAACTTTTTCCAACCTTTGCCATCTCACTTCAGGTACTGCTTTTTTCCTTAAGAGTGCTGTACCAACATATAGTCTAAAATATCAATAAAGGGCAAAAAAATCAAATTATCTGGAGACTCCCTTGTACCTATTGGATTTTTCAGTAAAACAGTGAAGAAGCAAACAGTCTGTTCCCTGATATCACATAGTTTTTTTCCAAATTTGGTATACTGTATTTTTATTAAAGTAGTCACTTTAACTGACATTTCAGATACAAAACCATGTGTATCTTGGGTATATAAGTGAGTATGTGTGTTTACGTTCACTAGGAGATTTTGTTTATAGAATTCCTACATGAATTCTGAGATCTACAATTCTGAGATCCAATGAGGTTCATTGTAATCATGATATAGCTTTGATTACAAAAATCTAATGTTCATGTCAGGATTAATCCTCCTTAAACAACACCAGTGTCATGGTGTTAATAATGAGTAGCTGCAAGCTATCATATTTTCAAACTAAACACAATGGGTTATTTCATGATTCCAATAGACCAGCAGTCATAGAAATCACTGGAGAAAAAACAGTACGTTGAAATTATGATCCTGTCCTAACAATCTCAGGAATGTTGGTATTTGATGTCTTCCTCAAAGACCAGATTGTTGCACATGCCTTCAAATAGCTGGCATTTTTGAAAAATTAATTGGTTGTAAGTCATAGAGTAGTGATATTTGACTTGAAAAAATGTGAGGTTATCTGTTAAAAGGTATTTTTTGAAGGGAGTTTTCAAATTTTATCAGTAATCTTAGTTTGTTATTTAATTGAAGTTGTGTGAAGGAAATATATAACCACGGTACAGTTTTTAGGCTTATTGCAGTGGAATTTTAGGATGGACCTCAAGCATATGTGCCAAATATAATCTTTGTTTGTTTTTGTGTGTAGCTATGACCTAACCAGGCAGAACTTGCTATAGTGGACTTAGTTGAGTTATATAGAGTTACATATGAAATATTTATTATTTTTTCAGGAACATGGTATTTCATAGTTTGCTACTGTAAAAACTTTCACGGGAGAATAATTGTATTAGTGAGAGCCATGTATATAAAATCTCAATAAAGTGGGGACAGAACTCTGACCTCACCTGATGAATAACGCCTTTTAGCCTGTTTTCAAATTAAGCTTAGAGATAAAAGTTTATTCAAACTAAGGTCTCCACAGATTAGAAAAAGTTAACTACTGGCCTAGAGTGATGTATGTGCTAAGTCACTTCAATCTTTGGACCCCGTGGAACATAGCCCCCCAGGCTCCTCTGTCGGTGGAATTCTCCAGGAAAGAATACTGGAGTTGGATTTCCACACCCTCATCCAGGAGATCCTCCCAACCCAGGGATTGAACCTGCATCTCTTAGGTCTCCTGCATTGGCAGGCGGGTTCTTTACCACTAGTGCCAGCTGGGAAGCCCCAGAGTGGCAAAAGACAGCATATAAAGCTGAAAAAATAAATAGCAATGGTGTAGGAAGACAGTTAATAACAATGGTCCTCGGAAAATGAAATAACTCAGAATAATCCAGAGGAAACCTCTGCTTCACTTTTCTATAGATTTTGGCATATCAACATGCATTCTATTGTGTTAAGATGTATGCTCATTTAATCTCACGTTTGGTATTTAGAGAGATTTAGAATCTGTTGTCATTGCTTTGATGTGCTAGTCCATCTCTATCATCCATCCTGTGAAAGTTTTCTCTCTCTGATAAAAATGTGACGAAAATGCCACTTATTTGAGACAATAATATAGACCAAATTCTACTATTTAAAGACAGAGATTTCTTCTCTCCTGCACTTCCCTCTGTTGGATTATGTTTAAAAAAAAAAAAAAAGTCCTGAAAGTGTTAGCCACTCAGTCATGTTTGCCTCTTTGTGACCCCTTGAACTGTAGCCTGCCAGGCCCCTCTGTCTAAGGAATTCTCCAGGCAAGAATATTGGAGTGGGTACCCATTCCCTTTTCCAGCGATCTTTCCAACTCAGGGATTGAACCTGGGTCTCCTGCATTGCAGGCAGATTCTTTACCTTCTGAGCCACCAGGGAAGCCCCTATAGATGGTGATTATTCTTAGAGCACCTGCTTATACATAAGATAGCTATGCTTATCCTCTCCATCCTCTTCAGATATTTTTATCTGAAAGGGATATTGGAATGTTCATTTCTCTATAATATAGAGGAACCCATTTAGTTTTAGATTAAATTAGTTGTGTCACAACCCTGGAGAAATGCATAATAGATAAGTACCACTGTTTACTTGAGCTAATAAGGCTCTAAAAACACTAAATACGTTTTAATTGGAAACAATACAGGCATATTTAACTGATCCTTGCATACTGTAGCTCTTGAATTGAATTTACTTATACTAGGCATCATTTTTGTCTTTTCAGAGGCAAATTTTCTTTTAAGATTTCAGTGCTACTGAATAATAGATAAGCCTGAATAACTGTAATAATTAAATATAATACAGTAACTAAGTATTGTCTTCAATATTTAGTAACATAGAAGTAGAATAATAGATACTATTTATGTGAAATGAACTGTGCCAGATATTGACTTGGGAGATTGTTGAGTATTATTGCATTATTATTAGGGTTTTTGACTCTGTCAAGGTAGCGGGTGACATGCCCATTTTATAGATAAGAAAATCAATACTCAAAAGTTACACTGCTTTTAAGTGGCAGAGAAGGGATTCATTTCAAATCTTTCTGACTCTTTCTGAACTCTTTGCACTATAGCAGTTTATAAAACCCTGGGAGATAAGGCACTTTTACACACCTGGTGAATAACTGGGAAATGCAGCATGTTATCAAGTTGCTGCTAAGTTGCTTCAATCGAGTCTGACTCTGTGCGACCCCATAAACGGCAGCCCACCAGGCTCCCCCATCCCTGGGTTCTCCAGGCAAGAACACTGGAGTGGGTTGCCATTTCCTTCAATGCATGAAAGTGCAAAGTGAAAATGAAGTCTCTCAGTCGTGTCCAATTCTTCAGGACCCCATGGACTGCAGCCTACTAGGCTCCTCCATCTATGTGATTGTCCAGGCAAGCGTACTGGAGTGGGGTGCCATCGCCTATTCCGATGTTATTAAGTTAGGTTGATGCAAAGTTTTAAATTAATATTAATACAATGTAGACAGCAAAGACAAAAAAGAAAAGAAAAACATAATCAGGGCAGAAGAAGTTAGTAAAAAGATAACATAGAAGCAGATAACTACCTGAAAAATACTTGTATCATGTTCAACATTCATAACAGTAAAAGGGTATATTGCCTTTGATTGCTTGGTAAGCATAGCTCCACTGGAAAAAATCTGAATTCACTTTAAATTGAGTGTCCTAAAGAGAGATAGTCCTGTACTCCTACCTAATGCAGTGAGATAGCTTGGTAGGAACTATAAACCTAATTGCTTAATGAGTTTTTATTTCATTTTCAACATTTTAATATTAGTCCTATATAAGGTAAACCATCACTAGTAAATTTGCTATTTAATTGTTCCCTTGTGCAATGAAATGTGCTGTAATTAAAAATTTCTTGAGGAAACCTTTGATTAAAGTAATTCCAATTGCACACAAGTAGTTTTTATTTACTTGAAAGGCTCTTGGGCCATTTTACTTAGAAACCCATCTTCTGAATGTATACTTCTAAGAGAAAATCAGTCTGGTGATTATCATGCACAGAAAAAAAAAAAGCTGAATATTAAATTAACATAGTCTTTATTCTGTCCAGTGGTTCAGCCCTCAAAATAGTGGGTTCTTAACTGCTGCTACTAAGTCACTTCAGTCGTGTCCGACTCTGTGCGACCCCATAGACGGCAGCCCACCAGGCTCCCCCATCCCTGGGATTCTCTAGGGTTCTTAACTAGTGGCATGCTACTAAATGTTTCACAAGTGGTTTTCTGGTGAGGAAGGGTGCTCTAACTTGTAGTGTTTGCCAGTTTTTGTGGTAAATGCATCCAGTGTGGCTGATCCTTCATTGCCAATGTAATACTACTATACTCAGAGTTGTGAAGACAGACACAGTAATATACCTTATGGAGTATTTCTGCTATACAGATAACGTAATATAAATAACCTCAAGAGTGTAGATGATTAAATGTTGTAAAATAGTTAGGAACTAAGTGTTCTGATATTTGTGCCCTTTGTTTTCCTATAGTGTATTAAAGTCTAAATTTATGTAATTTAACTTTCAGTGACCTGTGCTTGGGCTTCTGTGATGACTTAGTGGTAAGGAATCCGCTTGCCAAGCATGAGACCTGAGTTCAGTCCTTGGGTCGGGAAGATCCCCCGGAGCAGGAAATGGCAACCCACCCCAGTGTTCTTGCCTGGAGAATCCATGGACAGAGGAGCCTGGTGGGCTAGAGTCCATGGGGTCAAGGCAGCCCACCAGGCTCCCCCATCCCTGGGATTCTCTAGGGTTCTTAACTAGTGGCATGCTACTAAATGTTTCACAAGTGGTTTTCTGGTGAGGAAGGGTGCTCTAACTTGTAGTGTTTGCCAGTTTTTGTGGTAAATGCATCCAGTGTGGCTGATCCTTCATTGCCAATGTAATACTACTATACTCAGAGTTGTGAAGACAGACACAGTAATATACCTTATGGAGTATTTCTGCTATACAGATAACGTAATATAAATAACCTCAAGAGTGTAGATGATTAAATGTTGTAAAATAGTTAGGAACTGAGTGTTCTGATATTTGTGCCCTTTGTTTTCCTATAGTGTATTAAAGTCTAAATTTATGTAATTTAACTTTCAGTGACCTGTGCTTGGGCTTCTGTGATGACTTAGTGGTAAGGAATCCGCTTGCCAAGCATGAGACCTGAGTTCAGTCCTTGGGTCGGGAAGATCCCCCGGAGCAGGAAATGGCAACCCACCCCAGTGTTCTTGCCTGGAGAATCCATGGACAGAGGAGCCTGGTGGGCTAGAGTCCATGGGGTCACAAAGAGTCGGGCATGACTTAGTGACTGGAAAACAACAATAGCTGTGTTTAACTACTATCTGTCTCATGGTCATCCTGAAAATTTAGCAATCACTTCTTGAGAGTCACTGTGGCCTAGAATGAGGCAGTGTAAGCAGCCCCAGCTGGTATTAAGCAGTGGTACCCCCCACTGATACTAAGCACATCTTTTTCTCCATAACTGCATAGCAATGCAAAGCATCAAGGATTTGAAAATGAGGAAGTAGAAAATGAAGACAGTGCTGTTTGAAAATGGGCCAGAGTTAATCAGTCAGGGTGAATTTCAAGGCTGAAGTTGTTATCAGCCATGTTCTTCTTCGTGGGCATTTAAATGTTGGGGGAAGATGACTGAATATTACATTTTTGGATTCTCCATGCTCATATTAACCTTGATAATCTAGTCATAGAATCTTGGGGACAGCAAATGGCTAAACTACTCTGATAAAAATGCTTTCTTCTCAAAAAAACAAACAACTTTCCCCATGCTGAAAATGGGCCTTACTGGAAACTTTTCATCTCTAATGAAGCAGAGGTTGAAATTTCATCTGAGATAGCTTGTTAATACCAAGCAGGTTAATGATCTTCAGGAATTTGTACTGGGCCTAGCTAGGAGAGTACTTGCCTGGAGAATCCCATGGAAGAGGAGCTTCACAGGCTACAGTTTATGGGGTCGCAAAGAGTCGGACCTGACCTGCCTCTTGAGAAATCTGTATGCAGGTCAGGAAGCAACAGTTAGAACTGGACATGGAACAACAGACTGGTTCCAAATAGGAAAAGGAGTACGTCAAGGCTGTATATTGTCTCCCTGCTTATTTAACTTATATGCAGAGTACATCATGAGAAATGCTGGACTGGAAGAAACACAAGCTGGAATCAAGATTGCCAGGAGAAATATCAATAACCTCAGATATGCAGATGACACCACC
>SJYX01023307.1:399634-414693 GCA_006410675.1 Oreotragus oreotragus | reverse complement strand
GACTATATAGAGCTTCTCCATCTTTATGCTTCTTAAAATGGTTCTTGGTATATAATATATGCATGTATTACCATTCCTGATTTTCCATTGCTTAGACTAATACCTGTCATCTATTTGGTATCATGTATATATTTATTCTATGAATGGACACATATTGAATTGAAACAATGGAAAGTCTGGCTAGTCCACTGAAGCTTCATGGAATCCTGACTTTGGGACTGAACTCTACAATATGGCACATCATTTAGCATGGACAAAAATAGTTTTCTGGCCTTATCTTTCTGAAAGAATCATGAGGATAAGTTCATTCCAATCAGTCCCTATAAGAGGAAATTAGTTTTGAAACAAAAAAAGGAGAATAAAAACAATTTTCAGTAACAGGAAGCAAATGATAAATGCTAAAGAGTTAAGATTTCCAGAACTTTCTTTGCCTCTTGTGGTTTTTTTTTTTTTTTTTGGTTTGTTTTAAACCCATTTTTCCCCAAATACACAAAAGCAAATAAATAAATAAAGACTCCTTTTAAAGTAAAAATAAATCACACTCTTGAGTAGAATTTATGTTATTTAAAGGTATATAGGCTTAAAGCTATTTGCAAATTCCTGTTACACTTTTAGTTCACCTGTAATTATTAAATCTAAATGTATATTAACTCCAAGCAAAATTACAAAACGAAGATCTTTTCAGTCAGCAACACTAATGGGGTGACTTTTTTTTCCCTAAACTAAACCACTTTGATAACATGAAGAGCATCGACGCATGGCTGACCAACAAGCCATCACTTTTGACTGGGGGGTTGGGGGGAGTAGGGAGTAGGGTGGGAACAGAGGCAGAAGTCTGCCCTTTCTGTATTTTCACTTTAATTATTTATTGAAATAGACATAAATAAATTGCACAACTCATAAATGTCGAGTTTTCTGAATTATTACAAAATGAACATACCCCGTCCAGATCAAGAAGTAGAACATTACCATCAACTCAAACACCTCCCTTGTACCTCATCCCAGTCTTTTTTTTTTTTCATTTTTTTAGCCACTTTATTTGTTTTTTAATTGAAGAATAATTGATTTACAGAATTTTGTGGTTTTCTGTCATACATCAAGAATCAGCTGTAGGTACATCCATGTCCCCTCCTTCTCATTCTGTCTTTAGTTCCACCTTCCTCCTAAAGACTACCCAGCACCAAATTGTATGTGTGAAATGGTTCCACTACTGCACTTTTCAACCAATTTCTACTTTCTTCTCTTCCTGAACTATGATGAAACTTTTGTTTTTACAACATTGATATAATTTGCCTTTTTATTTTGATACAGATTTATTGTTTACTTAAGTCCACATTGTTCCCACTAATAATGGTAGCTAGCATTTAACATGAGCTTACTCATGCTGGATACTGTTCTAAGTGCTTCACAGAGAATTAACTCATTTAATCTTCAAATAAGACTACAAAGCAGTTATTATTATTCTTATTTTACAGACAAGAAAACTGAGGCACAGAGAGTGTAAATAACCTACCCAATATCATATAGCATGTAAATTGGGGTTCCAGGATTCAAACCCAAATGGCTTGGCTCCAAGTGTCTATGCCTTTAATTATCTACCCTGCTATGCCATCTTAAAATTTTTAAATTTAAGTATTCTCAAAAATACTGTGTGGCACCAACTTCATGTAAAACTCAAACTGTTTATAGCACAGGCACCCTCTGGTAGTACCAATTATAAAATAGTAATTCACATGATCAAATAGATAGCTATTTTAATTTTTTAGATTATCACTGAAATTCTTACACAGAAAATTTAAAGCTCTCCCTCCCTTATATATAAACAAATATATGTGTGACCCCTGTCTGAGAAAAACATTTAAGTAATGAGAAATCATTTCTTACAAAAGCCAGTTGACCAGAGCATAATCACACAGAATGGTCATCTATACCTTGCTCATTACAGAATGATTCACCAACTATCAGTAAAAGAATAAGAAACTAAAGACAGATACTGTTATCTTTCAACATTATTTTTAATTGTTAAGTTATATTAGACATCTTGTACCTACTGGACACAAAAATGTATTACTGGATATTCTTTTGTCAAATATGATCTATACTTTACAAAGATTGCTACCATAATAAAGTTTCACATGAGTGACTTAGAAAATCATGTATAGAGAAATAATGGAAGTAGACCCTAATAGGGTATCTTGAGAAGCACAATCTGCTCTTCTTTTTAACAAAAATTACTAACTCATCCTGTGTCTGCCTCTGTTCATATGTCCATATCTGCAGTTAGGCACTCAGAGCCCCATCTCCTTGATCATTTGAGTTCTATCCTTTAGCCATAAGTGGTGATTATCAGGCATGCCTTTAGAGGTGAAATGATGGATGTCTGGGTAGCACCCTAAGCTGATGTGACCATGCTAGGCATCCTCAAACTTCCTCTTTGTTTTTACCTTTATATTGGTTTAAAGTATGTTTTGTTTTTCTTCCCTGCCTTTGGTAAAGTTATTCCTAGAGTTTGTTAATTTCAAATACATGAAGATTTCATAGTTTACTCAAAAAGCATTATGTTTAAAAATTTTTTAAAAAAGTAATGTCCAGTGGGTTCTTTCACACACACACAAAAAAAAACAAACTTAAAGAACCATTAAGGTTATACAAATTTTTATAAACCTGAACCTCTCTTTGAATAGCACTTATCTGTCAGTACATTCTAATCGATTTAGCAGTTATTTACAACTGTCTGTTCTCTTCTTGAAACACTACCTTCTCTAACCTTGACTTGGCCAAGAAAACTCTCCTGACCTTCCCTCTCTCAGCTTTGCAGCCCCAGGGTTGGCCACTGCTTGTGCTCCTGACCATCAGCCATATTCTTCAAGTTTCCTGCATTGTCTGAGCCCCCTTGCTTAGGATTTTTACTTGAATCTTCAGAGATTTTATACTTAATATCCTCTTGACTTATCTTTCTTTCATCTCTGAATCATTTTTAAATGGATATTGTACTTTATTTTCAGAAACTAAAACTATTCAGAAACGAATAATAGAGTAAAAGTTTCCTGTAATCCTATACCACAGAGATAACACGTAAAATTTTTCAGATGTTTTACTGTCTTTAAATTTTGTAGAAATTGTTTTTAAAGATTATGCATTAGAAATTTTATAAACACAAAAGAACATATGTGATATGTCAGCATGATAGTCATTAGTTATGATTCACTAGCAACCTAGGGAGCATAGCATTACCAACCCAAAGTTCCATGGGCTTTCTACTAATTGCATCCTCCATCTCCACTTCCTCAGAGTGTTGTCTCTTTCATTTTTACAGAAACTTTGTGAAGTAGCAACTAGTGCAATAGTCATTTTAAAGTGAGTACATTAAGGCTTAGAATACTTAAAATCTAAGAGTCACATGGCCAGTGAAAAATAGCGTTAGTTACTCAGTCATGTCCAACTCTTTGAGATCTCAAGGACTGTAGCCCACCAGGTTCCTCTATTTATGGAATTCTCCAGGCAAGAATACTGGAGTGAGTGGTCCTTTCCTTCTCCGGGGGATATTCCCAAGCCAGGGACCAAACCTGGGTCTTCAGCATTGCGGGCAGATTCTTTACCGCCTGAGCCACCAGGGAAGCCTCACATGGCTAGTAAGTTAACCAAACTCAGGACTCGAATTCCAGAGCTCAGGCTCTTACCCACTATTCCACACTGTTTTTCCTAGACTCCCATACCCGATTTGAGATCTGTTAAAGTTGTCATGGCCTCTAGAACTTCACTTTTATGGAAGAAGCATGATAATAATTGCATAATTATTTGTAGCCTATTTGCATATTTCCCACTATCTTGTTAACTCCATGAAGGCAGAACACATATGTATCTTATACATTACTCTAATTACTCTGTTACTGAAGCTCAGTAGAGGCATACCTCATTTTATTGTGCTCTGCTTTCTTCACTTTACAGATAAAGATTTACTGCATTTTGTTACAAACTGAAAGTTTCTTGCAACCGTATATGGCTAGAGGCACTTTTTTTTTTTTTTCCAACAGCATTTGCTCACTTCATGTCTCCATGTCACCTTTTGGTAATTCTACCAATATTTTAAACTTTTTCATTCTTACTATATTTGTTATTGTGATCCATGATGCTTTGATGTCAGACTTGTAATTGTTTTGGGGTGCTGTGAACCTTGCTTATATAAGTTAGAGAACTTAATAGATATTGTCTGTGTCTGGCTGCTTCACCAGCTACATTCCTCATCGCTCTCCCTCTCCTTGGGCCTCCCTGTTTCCTGTGACATGACAGTATTGAGATTAGGCCAGTTAGTATCCCTATGATGGCCCCGAAGTGTTCATGGAAAGGGAAATTCACACATCTGTCAGTTTCAATCAAAATAAAATTATAAAATTTAGTTTAATAAAAGGAAACAACTTGGATAAAAATGATCAAACTGTGAGGAAGGCACGTTGAAAGCTGAGATCGCCTAAAAGCTAAGCCTCATGCACAAAATGATTAGGCAAGTTGTATTTCCAAGGGAAAAGTTACTGAAGGAAGCTAAAAGTGCTACTTCAGTGAACGCACAAATGATAAGAAAGCAAAAGAGCCTTATTGCTGATATGGAGAGAGTTTTAGTGCTCTGGATAGAAGATAAACCAGCCACAACATTCTCTCAGCCAAAGCCTTACCCAGAGCAAGGCTAGCTCTCCTCACTTCTGTGAAGCCTGAAAGAGATGAGGATGCCACAAAAGTAAAGTTTGAAGCCAGCAATGGTTGGTTCACGAGGTTGAAGGGAAAAAGCCACCTCAAAACATAAAAGCACAAAGTGAAACAGCAAGTGTCGATAAATAAAAGGAAACAACTTGGATAAAAATGATCAAACCGTGAGGAAGGCACGTTGAAAGCTGAGATCGCCTAAAAGCTAAGCCTCATGCACAAAATGATTAGGCAAGTTGTATTTCCAAGGGAAAAGTTACTGAAGGAAGCTAAAAGTGCTACTTCAGTGAACGCACAAATGATAAGAAAGCAAAAGAGCCTTATTGCTGATATGGAGAGAGTTTTAGTGCTCTGGATAGAAGATTAAACCAGCCACAACATTCTCTCAGCCAAAGCCTTACCCAGAGCAAGGCTAGCTCTCCTCACTTCTGTGAAGCCTGAAAGAGATGAGGATGCCACAAAAGTAAAGTTTGAAGCCAGCAATGGTTGGTTCACGAGGTTGAAGGGAAAAAGCCACCTCAAAACATAAAAGCACAAAGTGAAACAGCAAGTGTCGATACAGAAGCTGTGGCAAATTATTCAGATCTAGAAAAAAAAAAAAAAGAATGAAGGTGAATCTACTGAACAACAGACTTTCAAGGTAGATGAAACGGAATTCTATTGAAAGAAAATGCCATCTAGGACTTTTACAGATAGAGAGGAGAGGTCAGTGTCTGGCTTCAAGGGTTCAAAAGACAGACTGACTTTCTTATTGGGAACTAATGCAGTTGATAACTTGAAATTGAAGCCAGTGCTCATTAACCATTCTGAAAATTCCAGGGCCTTTAAGAATTATGCCAAAACTATTCTGCCTCTGACCTATGAATGGAACAACAAAGCCCGAATGACAACACATC
The DNA here is from genome assembly GCA_006410675.1 of Oreotragus oreotragus. Taxonomy (NCBI): domain Eukaryota; kingdom Metazoa; phylum Chordata; class Mammalia; order Artiodactyla; family Bovidae; genus Oreotragus; species Oreotragus oreotragus. The sequence continues at coordinate 409,099 of SJYX01023307.1, read as the reverse complement.
TTTTTATGACATGGTTTACTGATTATGTGAAGCATACAGTTGACACCTAGTGCTCCAAATAAAAGGTTCTTTCAAAATCTTCCAGTTCATTGAGTATGCACCTGGTCACCCAACACCACTGATGGAGATGTTTAAGATTCAGTTTGTATTTGTGCAAGCTAACACAACATCCATTTGCAGCCCATGGATCAAGGGGTAGTTTTGACTTGCAAGTTTCATTATTTAGGAAATGTATTTCATAAGACTCTAGCTACCATAGATGGTGATTCCTCTGATGGGTCTCAACAAAGTAAATTGAAAACCTTCTGGAAAGGGTTTATCATTCTCAATGCCGTTAGGAAAACTGTTGGGAAGAAATTGATTCCAACTGTTATGGATGACTTGGAGGAGTTCAAGACTTCAGTGGAGGAAGTAACTGCAGATATGGTGGAAATAACAAGAAAACCAGAAGAATAAGTGAAGATGTGACTGCATTGCTGCAGTCTCATGATAAAACTTTATGGGGAGTTGTTTCTTATGGATGAGTAGAGAAAGTAGCTTCTTAAAATGAATACTGTGGGTGATGATGCTATGAAAATTGTCAAAATGACAACAGAAGATTTAGAATATTACATAAGCTTAGTTGATAAAGCAGCAGCAGGTTTTGAGAGGACTGACTGCAATTTTGAAAGTTCCACTGTGGGTAAAATGCTATCAAACAGTAATCCATGGTACAGAGAAATCCTTTGTGAAAGGATCTTCATAAAATGAATAAAATAGGCCACTTCCTTGTCTTATTTTGAGAAATTGCTACAGTCACCCTAGCCTTCAGCAATCATCACCTCAGTCAGTCAGGAGTCATTAATGTGGAGGCAAGACCCTTCCCCAGCAAAAAAGATTGTAACTCAGTGAAGGCTCAGATGATGGGTGTAGCACATTTTAGCAATACGTTTTTTTGTTTTTGTTTTGTTTTGTTTTTTTAATTAACAGGTGGGCATGACAGCCCACTCCAGTATTCTGGACTAGAGAATCCCATGGACAGAGGAGCCTGGTGAGTAGGGTTGCAAAGCATCGGACATGACTGAAGCGACTTAGCATGCATGCATACATTTTTTGGACATAATGCTGTTGGACACTTAATAAGCTACAGTAGAGTGTAAACATAACATATGCACTGGACACCAAGAAAATTGTGTGACTCGCTTTACTGTGAAATCCACTATATTGTGGTGGTCTGGAACTGATTCTCAGTACCTCCCAGGTGAGACTGTACCTATCTGCTAGATAGATGGGTGGATGGGCTGGAGGCTGAATATTTATTTATGTGTTTACCAGTTTCATAGACATCCAGCTGATGCCATGGAAAAAACAGAAAAGACTTGTTTCTTCTATGTGGTGTGCATAGACCCTGTATAAATCTAACTCCTTGTATTCCTTCCCACGTCCTACTGATTCTGCCAATGAGAAACCTGTACAGCAACTGTCTTTTGCTTCTGTATCATCACATTTCTTTGACTATGGGTTGCTTTTTTAATCATGTCCTCTCTGCCTTCTCTTCTTCCTCAAGACTGTCAGACTGGTTTTACTTGAATGAAATATTACTAAATGGAGGTGACCATGTGATCACCACCCTGCCTTCCCCTCTTCTCTGGGAATAATATTGGTAAAGTTCTAGGAAAAAAATGCTTCTTTTTCAGTTTTGACTCTTAAAAGTGAATCAGCACAAAATATTGAGACTGTCATGTTGAATATCAAAAAGCCATTAAAGTTGCATAATGTCAGTTAGCTACATATGGGTATTATTTATTTAGAAAGATGCCATATTCTTTATGATTTTCTTTCTGCAGTAGATTTAAATATGGTATATTTTCTCCTTCTGTACAGAAAATTTTAATTTTCAGTGTTCTGAAATTGTGTAAATTCCAGAGATACCACATACTTTAAATGTTATCAAAGAAGTTTTTAAAATGTGTTTTCCAAAGAAAATTAAATGAAATTCAGAAAGGTATTTCAGAAGGTCATTAAAATTGAGAAATATGAGATGCAGACATAAATAAGACACAGTACATTAATTAACACAAAGCTGAACCCTGCCTTGGTTTTCACCCTGAAAGAAAGATAATTAAAAACAACACTGTGAGGTATTTTTCATATGACTCCTGGGTTAGTGAATGGATGAGAAATGAAGATAATGACATAAAAGAAAAGTTGAATGTGAGACTTCTAACATAATAGCAAGAAAATGCATAGTTTGATGCTGTTGTTCTGTATTTAACACTCTAAATTGCTCCTACATTTTAAACAACTGCTCAGAGTGTTTCAGTAATTAGCACATCAGGGATGCATTAATATAGAATGATAGTCTTAACTTTGGGAGTTTTTTAAGCTTTAGTAATCTGCCTTCCCCAAAGCATAACACGCAAATAATTTAAATGAAAATAAAGCATCGGACATGACTGAAGCGACTTAGCATGCATGCATACATTTTTTGGACATAATGCTGTTGGACACTTAATAAGCTACAGTAGAGTGTAAACATAACATATGCACTGGACACCAAGAAAATTGTGTGACTCGCTTTACTGTGAAATCCACTATATTGTGGTGGTCTGGAACTGATTCTCAGTACCTCCCAGGTGAGACTGTACCTATCTGCTAGATAGATGGGTGGATGGGCTGGAGGCTGAATATTTATTTATGTGTTTACCAGTTTCATAGACATCCAGCTGATGCCATGGAAAAAACAGAAAAGACTTGTTTCTTCTATGTGGTGTGCATAGACCCTGTATAAATCTAACTCCTTGTATTCCTTCCCACGTCCTACTGATTCTGCCAATGAGAAACCTGTACAGCAACTGTCTTTTGCTTCTGTATCATCACATTTCTTTGACTATGGGTTGCTTTTTTAATCATGTCCTCTCTGCCTTCTCTTCTTCCTCAAGACTGCCAGACTGGTTTTACTTGAATGAAATATTACTAAATGGAGGTGACCATGTGATCACCACCCTGCCTTCCCCTCTTCTCTGGGAATAATATTGGTAAAGTTCTAGGAAAAAAATGCTTCTTTTTCAGTTTTGACTCTTAAAAGTGAATCAGCACAAAATATTGAGACTGTCATGTTGAATATCAAAAAGCCATTAAAGTTGCATAATGTCAGTTAGCTACATATGGGTATTATTTATTTAGAAAGATGCCATATTCTTTATGATTTTCTTTCTGCAGTAGATTTAAATATGGTATATTTTCTCCTTCTGTACAGAAAATTTTAATTTTCAGTGTTCTGAAATTGTGTAAATTCCAAAGATACCACATACTTTAAATGTTATCAAAGAAGTTTTTAAAATGTGTTTTCCAAAGAAAATTAAATGAAATTCAGAAAGGTATTTCAGAAGGTCATTAAAATTGAGAAATATGAGATGCAGACATAAATAAGACACAGTACATTAATTAACACAAAGCTGAACCCTGCCTTGGTTTTCACCCTGAAAGAAAGATAATTAAAAACAACACTGTGAGGTATTTTTCATATGACTCCTGGGTTAGTGAATGGATGAGGAATGAAGATAATGACATAAAAGAAAAGTTGAATGTGAGACTTCTAACATAATAGCAAGAAAATGCATAGTTTGATGCTGTTGTTCTGTATTTAACACTCTAAATTGCTCCTACATTTTAAACAACTGCTCAGAGTGTTTCAGTAATTAGCACATCAGGGATGCATTAATATAGAATGATAGTCTTAACTTTGGGAGTTTTTTAAGCTTTAGTAATCTGCCTTCCCCAAAGCATAACACGCAAATAATTTAAATGAAAATAATATATCTCAATCATCTACCAATACCGTCTAATATATTAAATAGACACACTTAGCTTACACATGCAAACCTGAAAATATTACAATATTACTTGTTGAATACTTCTTAATGTTGACTTGAAGGTATGGTTTAAGATGACTGAAAGATATGGGTACATGATAGCAGTTCTTTCTATTCTGAGAACTACACAAGCAAGATGTCTGTTCTGGGAAATTGCTGTTTACTAATCCTGTTGTATGTGGCTCTTCCCTTCCCTTTGCATCTCAAGGGCTTATTATCAATTTGGCTAAAAACAGCCACTCTGTTTCAGAATACTTGCTCTCCAGGATGATCTATGTGGTGCTGTTTTTCCATTTTCATATCTGTGATCTGTTATTTTAGATTTAACCCCAGCATATAGTTATACTTCCTAAAGTCCACATTGGATTGTAAAACTCCCACAAAGACATCTACTATCTATTGTATTTACTTAAGACCTTTAGGTTAATTTTTCAGTGTTTATGTATAATCACCTTTTCAATCAGTCTCAAGAGTCTAGATTTTTCTTACTCTGTATTTGAATAAATATTCTACGTCTAATGTTATACCCATCCCCTAAATAAATATGTCCAATATTCTAGGAAAATGCCTACCCTAAGAACTTTGAAAGAGTTCCTGACAGTGATCAGTAGGTTGTTAGGTTACGCAACCTAAACATATGTCTCCAAAGTCTGTCAATATTAAGGGTTAAGGAGGTTTCTTACTCTTCGAGGCTCTAAAGCAAAATCCACATAGACAAAGCCTCCAGAATTTGACATACTGTGTAATAAGGCTGATGAAGGTATCATCCTCAGTCCTTCCTAATGTATTCTAAAGTTATTGGCAAACTTCACAAATTGTTCTTTTTCCCAGTGTGTGTAGAATTACTTAAAGATATTCTTATTAGAAGCAAGTCTTCATTGTTGATGAAAAGCTTTACCAACAAGTTTTTCCTTGGTTTGTTTGGATATTGAGGTCAGTTTTATTCAGGGGTACCATCATTCCTTAACAAAGTTCTAAATACTTCAAACTCAAGGTAGATAATGTAATTAAAATGAAAACAACTATCATTTAGAAAATGTATTGAAGTATAGTTGATTTACAATGTTGTATTAATTTCTGCTGTACAGCTAACTGATTCATTCTTTATATAAATAGGCATCCCTGGTAGCTCAGCTGGCAAAGAATCAGCCTGCAATGCAGGAGACCCTGATTTGTTTCCTGGATCAGGAAGATCCCCTAGAGGAGGGATATGCTACCCACTCCAGTATTGTTGGGCTTCTCTGGTGGTTCAGACAGTAAAGAATCTGCCTGCAATGTGGGAGACCTGGATTTGATCCCTGGGTTGGGAAGATTCCCTGGAGGAAGGCATGGCAACCCACTTCAGTATTCTGGCCTGGAGAACCCTTGTGGACAGAAAAGCCTGGCAGGCTGCAGTCCCTGGGACTGCAAAGAGTCGGAAACAACTGAGCGAGTCACTCAGTTGTGTCCGAATCTTTGCAATACGTATATATGCCTATATATATATAATTTGTAATGAGGCCCTCCAAGTTATTGTTCTATCAAGAGACAGATATCATTTATGAGTTGCAAATTTGGATTTACCAAACAGTGTTCGATATTTTAAAATCTGGGGATAACCTGAGATGGTCTGCAGACCAGTTTGCTGCCTGCCAGCTGCCCCTTCTCCGTAGCCTTCACTCTTCCACCTCAGCCAGGTGCTGAGTGTAGGACCTGTTGAATTGAAATCAGCCAATATTGATTAAAATGAAAAGAGGAGACAGAGCTAGAGAATGTAGAAACTAAAATGAGATAAAGTCTGAATATCACTTGTCTCTGCTGTCGTTGTTTCCATTAGCACAGATGATTCAATGGAATGCTTTCAGGCGTGGGTGAATTATCACAGTGGTAAGTTTTCTTCTGGGGCTTTTGAGGAAAGATTAAAAATGAGTTCGCTCGGAGTTAAGAGTTAGACAGACATGTTCTTTGCTGGAAGCCCTGGTTTTTGTTGGTTGTTGTTGTTGTTTTAATTGCCTTGCTCTATGTTTTAGAAAACTGTCAGAAAGTGAAAAATTAGCAGGTCAAACATTTTGCATCCTCCCCAATCCATTGTTTCAGAAAGCGGCGTTCTTTTTGCGAGAGACACTGGTTGATAGACTGTTCTACGTTCACTGTTGTCATCAGGGTTCGTAAACCCAACGTTAGAGTTCTCTCTGGATCCTTGGCCTGCTAATAGGGTAAAATGCTACCAGATGAGCCACAGGACTTTGGTCTGTGATCCGAACCATAAGCCAAGGACTTTAATTTTAGATCCAGATTCCAAATCATGAATTTTTCACTGGGTATGATTTTTTTAAACTACGGATCCAATCTTTATTAAAATGCCTTAACATAGTAAATAACAACTCTCTTACTGTTCATTATCTATAACAATGGATAAAGATCAGAGTTTAAAGAAATGAGCACCCGAGTAAATTTAAGGCCTTTATCTTTCCACTGTGATTCATATGTCAACCCTTTTCTTATACATATACTTGATTAGAATGTTCCTCTCTGCCTTACAATTTTTCCCTCAATTTTAGGGTCAGAATCTCTTTTTGGGGAAAATTTAGAAGAGGCCTTTGAAGTAACTTAGCCCCAAAAGACCTTGGAACTGTTAACTGTCATAAGAAGAGGGGAGGGATATTTTTGAAATGTGAGAATTTGGGGGTAATTGTATTGTTTTATACTGTGTTTATGTCAGTGAGTTCCTCACTGAACTCTCTACTACTCGAGTAAAAATTTACTCTTTTATGTTCACTTTATAGCTTTTGCTAGGTGGAGTAAATAAAAGCACAAATCTCTAGTTGAATTTGAATTGAACAACCAGCAATTCTTTTGCATAAGTATATCCCCAATATTACATGAAACATATTTTTATCTGTCCATTCAACTCCTGCACAGATCACAGTTCATCCTATAGAGAGTATTGAGAACGGACTTGTTGAATGACTGAATGAGCCTCCAAGGGGGAATATCCAGGTGTTAGTTCAAAATGCTAACTTAGAGCACAGTGGAGCTTGACTCAAGAGTTGTGGTCACATGCAGCGGTGGTACTTGAAGCGCTGGAGATTGTCTAGGGTCATTGTGTTGACCTAAGGTTCTTAAGGGGCTTCCCAGGGTGGCACTAGTGGTAAGGAACCCACCTGCCAATGCAGTAAACTTAAGAGACGCATGTTCGATCCCTGGGTTGGGAAGATCCCCTCGAAGAGGGCATGGCAACCCACTCCAGTATTCTTGCCTGGAGAATCCCATGGACACAGATGCCTGGCGGGCTACAGTCCATGGGGTGTCAAAGAGTCAGACACAACTGAAGTGACTTAGTGCACATGCACATAAGGTTCTTAANTTGGGAAGATCCCCTCGAAGAGGGCATGGCAACCCACTCCAGTATTCTTGCCTGGAGAATCCCATGGACACAGATGCCTGGCGGGCTACAGTCCATGGGGTGTCAAAGAGTCAGACACAACTGAAGTGACTTAGTGCACATGCACATAAGGTTCTTAAACTGCAGTTTGTATCAGAATCTCCAGGAGGGTTTGTAACGCATAGATTCCTGTGACCCACTCCATAAATCACGATTTTGTAAACTTGTGGTGGGGTTCAAGGACTGCTTATCCAGCAGGTTTCCAGTTTACATCAGTGGTCCTCATTTGGAACCACGCTTTAGGAGCTAGAGCCTAAACTCTTAGGGAACTGCAAAGGTTTTAGGAAAAGGCCTGATAGTAAAGAGTTTAGGCTCTGTCGGCTGGACTATCTCACCCTGACTCTGCCTCCTGCAGCTGCTGTAGGCGGTGTGTAAATGAATGAATGGGGTGTGGCTCTGTTTCAGTGAAGCTTTCTTTACCAGACTAGGATGCTGGCCTGATTGGGCCCCTGGGTCAGCCTCAGTTTGCAGCCCCTGCTCTGGGCTGCAAGAAAGGTAAGCACTGAGGATGTCCAGGTTTAAAAGCCAAGTGGAGGAAAAGGAAATGGAGGACGAATGATCTGAGCTCGGGTACCCGGGCAAGTGGAGCAGCCCCAAAGCCAAGGAAGCGGAACTTCACAAGAATGGACGCCTGATCGCCCTTGTCAGTTGCCTCCAGGCAGCAAAGGCCGCCGGAAGAGATGGATGCTGGGAGAGGCCCCTGGATGGGCGGTCAGGCTGTAATGACACTGCTAACTGGGTAGTCGGTGTGGAACGGTGGGAGAGATGCACCAGATGGCGGTGGGGGGAAGCGAAGGAGCTGGAGGCAACAAGTGCTGAGTCCCCTTTCAGGGAATTTGGCCGTGAAGGACATGAGGGCGTCGAGGTCCTCAGAAGATGGTGCCCACCGGGTTGTGCACAGGGAGTGAACAGGGAGCGGATGAAAATCCAAGAGAGGAGAGGGCGTTAATGGAGAAAGTTGTCAAGGCAGCAGTGAGAAGGCAGTGAGAGAGCCCGTGGAGATTGCCCCGCGCAGCAGAAGGGAAATGCTTCCTCCAGGACAGGAGCGGGCGAGCTCGCTCTGTTCCCTGGAAGGAAGGAGCCTTCCCAACCCACAGCCTTGGTTTCTTTGGAAAGGCTGGGAGCTCGGCGAGAGTGAAGAGACTGGGAAGCAGGGATTTTAAGGACATTGTGATGGTTTGGAGTAGGCAGTAAGGCAGAAAGTACCACATTTACCGTGCAGCGTGGAGACTCTGCTGGGGTGGAAGCTTGTTTGTGGGCATCCAGAGTCAGACACAACTAAGGAACTAATACACACACATACACACACACATCCCCCACACACATATGTCACTCCGAAATGGGGCTTTCCTGTAGTCTTAGCTGCCTGGAAAATGCAGAACCAACTGAGGGTTATACAGAAATTGCAGATTGTCAAGAGATGTTGGTCGGAAAGGCATGAGCTGATGGAACTGGAGATGCTCGTGAATGGGAATATGAAGAAAAACAAAGTGAAAGTGGAAAAGGAAAGGAAACCGAGAGTGTCACAGGCTGAAGTCTTGGTGAAGATGAAGAAGAGCAAGTGTGGAGGGAGATGAGGGGGTTGGGGCGGGTCGGAAGTTACTGGAGACCCTGGGGTTTCTTAGTGGTTTCAGGGATGGACAATCCCAGGGTTTGGGGTGTGGCTGTGGAATCAGGCTCTGAAGCTGAGCTGAAGGGTGTATCTTCAGGGATTGAGGTGAGTGTGCTGGATAGGTTAGCTCGGTGGATTTCTTTTTTAAGCATTTATTTATTTCAGTATTTGGCTGGGCTGGGTCTCAGTTGCGTCATGTGGGATCTCTCCCTGTGGCTGTGGGCTCGGTGGTTGAAGGGCATAGGCATGTGGGATCTTAGTTCAGTGACCAGGGATCGAACCTGGGTCCCTGAGCTGACTGGGGCACTGTTTCATCCCTGGACCACCAGAGAAGTCCCAGGCAAGGTGGATCTTAAAGTCACTCAAGATCATGGCAGGAGAGGAGGCCGCTCTTGTTTCAGCAGGGGACCTGCCTTCTCTTCGACCTGAGAGGGCCTGCAGACGGCCTTCTTCGGGTCTTTGTGAGGCTCTGCAGCCCTTGCTCTTCTGGTCTGTCTCTGCCCTTGCTGGGTGTGGTGTGTTTTCTCGTGGCCACTGGAGCAGCTCCCTGCATGTTTCCACTGTGTCCTCATCCC
>SJYX01023307.1:363172-397998 GCA_006410675.1 Oreotragus oreotragus | reverse complement strand
TGATGAGTCTGGCTAAAGGTTTGTCAATTTTGTTTATATTCTCAAAGAACCAGCTTTTAGTTTTATTAATCTTTACTGTTGTTTCTTTCATTTCTTTTTCACTTGTTTCTCCTCAGATCTTTTCTTTCTTTCTATTAATTTGGGTGTTTTTTGTTCTTTGTTTTCCAGTTGTTTTAGGTGTAAATTTAGGTTGTCTATTCGTTTTTTCTTGTTCCTTAAGGTAGGATTGTATTGCTATAAACTTCCCTCTTAGAACTGTTTTCCTGCATCCCATAAGTTTTGAATTGTCATGTTTTCATTGTCTTTTGTTTCTAGAATTTTTTTATTTCACTTTTTATTTCTTCAATAACCTGGTTATTTAGAAACATGTTGTTTAATCTCCATTTGTTTGTGTTTCTTACAGTTATTTTTATTGTAATTGATATCTAGTTTCATAGCATGGTGGTCAGAGAAATGCTTGATGCAATTTAAATTTTCTTAAATTTACTGAGGTTTGATTTGTGACCCAAGATGTGGTCTATCCTGGAGAATATCCTGTGCACTTGAGAAGAAAGTTTATTCTTCTGCATTTGGATGGAATGTCCTGAAGATATCAATGAGGTCCATCTCATCTAATATATCATTTAAGACTTGTGTTTCCTTATTAATTTTGTTTTGGTGATCTGTCCATCGGTGAGAGCAGGATGTTAGTCTCCTATTATTGTGTTACTGTCGATTTCTCCTTTTATGTCTGTTAGTGTTTGTCTTATGCGTTGAGGTGCTACTTTGTTGGGTGCATAGATATCTACAATTGTTATGTCTTCCTCTTGGGTTGATCCCTTGATCATAATGTAGTGTCCTTCCTTATCTCTTATAATCTTTATTTTAACGTCTATTTTGTCTGATACGAGGATTGCTACTCCAGCTTTCTTTTGCTTCCCCTTTGCATGGATATATTTTTCTATCTTCTCACTTTCAGTCGATACTTCTTTAGGTCTGAAGTGGATTTCTTGTAGACAGTATATATATGGGTCTTGTTTTTGTATCCATTCAGCATCTGTGTCTTTTGGTTGGAACATTTAATCCATATAAAGTACTTATTGACATATATGTTCTTATTGCCATTTTCTTAATTGTTTGAGGTTGATTTTATAGATCTATTGACTATATAATTTCCTTTAACATTTGTTGTAAAGCTGGTTTGGTGGTGCTGAATTCTCTTAACTATTTTTTGTTGGAAAAGCTTTTTATTTCTCCATCAATTTTGAAGGAGATCCTTGCCAGATACAGAAATCTTGGTTGTTGATTTCTCTCTTTCAGTACTTTTAATATATCCTGCCATTCCTTTCTTGCCTGCAGAGTTTCTGCTGAAAGATCAGCTGTTAAGTGTATGGGGTTTCTCTTGTATGTTACTTGCTGCTTCTCCCTTGCTGCTTTGAATATTCTTTCTTCATGTTTAGCCTTTGTTTTTTTGTTTTGTTTTGTTTTGTTTGTTTGTTTGTTTTTAGAGCTGCCATTTTACTTTATTTTACTTTACAGTACTCTATTGTTTTGGTATACATTGACATGAATCTGCCATGGGTGTACACGAACTCCCAAACATGAACCCCCCTCCCACCTCCCACCCACATCATCCCTCCGGATCATCTCCATACACCAGCCCCAGGCATCCTGCATCCTGCATTGAACATAGACTGGCGATTCATTTCTTACATGATAGTATAAATATTTCAATGCTATTCTCCCAAATCATCCCACCTTCTCCCTCTCCCTCTCCCTCAAAGTCCAATAGTCCGCTCTACACATCTTTGTCTCTTTTGCTGTCTTGCATACAGGGTCCTCATTACCATCTTTCTAAATTCCATATATATGTGTTAGTATACTGTATTGGTGTTTTTCTTTTCTTTTCTTTTCTTTCTTTCTTCACTCTGTATAATCGGTTCCAGTTTCCTCCATCTTATTAGAACTGATTCAAATGTATTCTTTTTAATGGCTGAGTAATACTCCATTGTGTATATGTACCACAGCTTTCTTATCCATTCATCCGCTGATGGACATCTAGGTTGTTTCCATGTCCTGGCTATTATAAACAGTGCTGCNCACTCGCCTCCCCTCCCCTCCCCTCCCCGGGGTCGCGGCGCTCCGCCACAGAGTGCCGGGCGCGCGCCCCCACACCGCGCCCGGCTCGCGCCGGCGCCCGACTTCCAACTCCTTTTCCGCCTCGTTCCTTTCCCTTCCCGGGCTCTCCTCACCGAGCTTTTTCCTCCGGCCCCGGCGCCGCCGTTTGTGCCAGCCGCCCTGCGCCGCACAGCGCGCCATACCCCGCCCCCACCACCCGCGACGCCCCGCCCCCGCCTCGCCCGGTGGACACGTGACCGCGTCCGGGCGGAGGAGATGAACAGGCGCAGGCGCGAGCCGCACGGGGCGGGGCGACGGAGTTCCGAACACCCTCTCCCAGGAGAAAGGGGAAATAAACGGATCCAACGCTGACGCCGGGCTTCTTGGCGCCCTCCGCCCCGCCCCTTTTGTGCGAGAGGAGGGACGCAGTTAGGAAGGGCCGGATAGGGCGTTGGGGGGGAGGGAGTGGTTCTCGTATACGACGCCAAGCGAGTGGGAGGGGCATGTAAATTATCCTATTTACATAGACAGGCCCGCCGGTCTCCTTGGAGCGGAGAACGCTGCGGGAGGATGAGCAGTGGGGTCTGGGAGTGGCATGTATAGCATGGATGTTATTAACATGGACAGCCCAGCCTTCTCACAGCCCAAGATTAGGACTGAAAAGCGTCTGGGCAAATAGTTGGGAAATGTATGTAAATCTGCACGGCAGCAAGTAATTTACATAGGGACATTTTATAAAGGAGAAGAAAAAAGCGCAACGTCCTTGAGAGAAGGGAGAGAGGACTAGAAGGGATGTGCAGATTCTGACCCGCTCTGCCCTGCCTCTTCAGGGAGGGGCATGTAAATTATCCTATTTACATAGACAGGCCCGCCGGTCTCCTTGGAGCGGAGAACGCTGCGGGAGGATGAGCAGTGGGGTCTGGGAGTGGCATGTATAGCATGGATGTTATTAACATGGACAGCCCAGCCTTCTCACAGCCCAAGATTAGGACTGAAAAGCGTCTGGGCAAATAGTTGGGAAATGTATGTAAATCTGCACGGCAGCAAGTAATTTACATAGGGACATTTTATAAAGGAGAAGAAAAAAGCGCAACGTCCTTGAGAGAAGGGAGAGAGGACTAGAAGGGATGTGCAGATTCTGACCCGCTCTGCCCTGCCTCTTCCGGACAACTGTGTGGAGCCTGAATAAAACCAGCTAGGAAAGCTAGAGAAGACACTGGCATGACTATCTCAAGTCTTTTGAACAGTCTGGACGACCTGACCTAGGGGGATAAACTGCAGATGAGGTCATTTAAAATGCCCCGTCCCCTCCGCCAGCCCCAGGCTAAGCAGGGACTCGGGCCTCACTTGAGGACAGTTTAAGGCCAGCCTGGGGGAGGGAGAGCCATGGGGAGTGTCCTCAGTGGGTTGCACCAGTCCCTGGCAGAGCCCGTGCAGGTGTCAGCGGTCCACCTGGACACAGGAGGTAACACACTGATCTTAAGTATGCATGGGGGTTAGGGTAGTACAAAAGCCCAGTCTTCAGGGCACACACAGGGTTCATGGTCACACACAGGTGTGTCAATAGAGCCAAATACACACCAAAACACACACAGATCTCAGGGGCACATATGCACAGTCAAGCACTAACTAGACACTGCCTCAGACTTTCAGGCATCTGAAATGCTTAAGTATTACCCACTGAGCAGAGCCAGGGCCCACCCACAGGCCTGAATTCTCATTCCCTAGCCCCGGCGTCCCAAACAACATCACCCTTGTAGACACAATCACCAAGGGCACAGAGCACTCACAAGCAAAGTGTCACACACACACACAAGCAGCACCTATTCCTACAGATCCCATCACACCCATCACAGAAGGACCCTCATGTTACATATGTGGGCAAAATTCCTCAACAGACTCCTGAGCCATGGAGTCATGGTGGATCCCACACCATGTCCAACCCTAAAACATGGACTCCAAACATAATCAGGGACCTCATCTGCCTCCCTTCCCTCCCCACCACCCCAAAATGACAGAGGCTATGACACAGGTGTAAACAATGCTTTATGGGGGTGGGGGGGCATTGGAACAGGACAGGCCTCCAGGTAATAAATAACACGTACTCGCAATGGCAGGGCCAGGGATGCTGAGGCCAAATGGCCCTGGTCTCAGGCTTTGTGAACTCTCTGAGTATGCTCAAAGAGGAGTTAGGGGTTCAGGGGAAACAGGGGTTAGCCAAGACAGAGGAAGCAGCAGCAGGCACGGAGAGAATCCCCCTTCCCCCATGGCTCAGTCTTGCCCCTCAGCCAGGCCCCACCAGGCCAGGGAAGGGAGACCGGTGGCAGGGCGGCTTCTCTGGGGCCAGGTGAGGGGCTCGGCCTCCCAGGGCCTGTGTCTGGGCCCCAGACGGAAGGACAGGGCTGGTCCTGGAGAGCAGGTGAGCTGCAAGAAAAGTGTGCGGTGAACTGGGGGGTCCCGGTCTGTCAGCTGCAGCTTTGTCTCCTTTCTGGCTATCTTCCTGCCCTCCTATCTCTACCCTTCTGTCTAGACTTTTTCTCCCTAACTTGCTACATTTTCTGACTTTCTGTTTCTTGTCTGCAGGTAATGTGTGGCTCTCACTCTGAGGGCACCCGCATTCCCCTGTGTATTTGCCTCAGAGAGCTGTCTCCTTGAGTCTGTAGAGGGGCGTCTCGGTGTCTACATTCTGTGTCCCCACCTTTTTATCTCTGTGTTCCTCTATGTTCCTGGACCACCCTGGCTCTAGGTCTCATTCCTCTATGTTCCTGGACCACCTCAACTCTAGGTCTCATTCCAGGGTTTTCCAAGTCAGAGATATATTTGGCAATTGGTTCTTGCTTTGTGGTTATCTGAAGACAGCATTACCTGCGAGCTTCTAGAAATACCCAGATCACTTCAGAATCTCTGGGGTAAAGCTCAGGCATCAGTAGCTTTTAAAGCTCTCCAGGTGATTCCAATGTGCACAACTGCATTAGTGGGGTGGGAAATCAGTTTGGTGGGCTTTGAGCAATTTTTCATTGAAATAGAATAAAATAAAAAAATACCAGAGTGCTTCATACATAATCATGTTGGTCCATAGACACAGAAAGTAAGTAGGTATAGGTCAGAAGCTGGAAGGGGAACAGAGAGTGAATGTTTAATGGGTATGGGGTTTCCTTTTAGAATGATGAAATTGCTTTGAAACTAGACAGAGGTGATGGTTTCATAACCTTGTGAGTGTACTAAATGACACTGAATTATACACTTTAAAATAGCTAAATTTATGTGAATTTCACTTCTGTTTTAAGAATATTAGTATGAGGGAAACGTGTGTTTTAGTTTTCTGTGTGTGTGACTGCATTAGAACAGCATACAAAGTGTATTTCCTCCTGTACATTGCAAACAACAGTTTGAAAATGCACTCTTATTAGATTTGATTCACTGAGAAAACCCTGAAAACAGACTCAGAATTATGTCCTAAGGTGAAGGGAACACACCCATCTGTTTCTACACAGCCCAGAGTCCTTAAATTGGATAAGAATAAAAATAATAAACAGCCTTTAGTTTATTGAGTCTTAGTTTACTGACTGTCAGGCCCTGTTCTTAGCACTTTACGTGACTTAATTAATCTTCTCAACACTCACTTGAGGTAGGTACTATTATGAGACCCACTTACAGATGAGGAAACCAAGGCCCAGAGACATTAAATAATTTGCCAACAGTCACGCAACTATGCAGTGAGAGTCGGAGTATAAATGCAGGCAGCCCAGCTCTGTCACCTTCTCAGATGGGGGAGACAAACACCATAAATAATGACGGAGGGGACAGAGCTGAACACTTTAAAAAGGAGGGACGGGGCTCCCCTGGTGGTCCAGTGGTTAGGACTCTGCGGTTTCACTGCCGAGGGCGAGAGTTTCATCC
The DNA here is from genome assembly GCA_006410675.1 of Oreotragus oreotragus. Taxonomy (NCBI): domain Eukaryota; kingdom Metazoa; phylum Chordata; class Mammalia; order Artiodactyla; family Bovidae; genus Oreotragus; species Oreotragus oreotragus. The sequence continues at coordinate 392,001 of SJYX01023307.1, read as the reverse complement.
TTGGTTGGAGGACTATGATCCCACAAGCCATTCAGCACAGCCAAAAAAAAGGAATAATAATAAAAAGGAGAGGCAGACTGCCCATCTAGAGAGAGTGACCCCTTTTGGGAAGAGACATTTTAGCAGAGACCTGATGATGAATGGGAGTTGGCCTGAGAAGGGAGGTAGGAGGACAGGCAGGGCTGATGCAGAGGCCTAGAAGGAGAGAAGCCCCGCCCCAAGAGCTCACCCTTGACTCATCTCTCTCAAATCCATTCATCTGGAAATTATGTTGGCCCTGATCTCAAAGTACCTGTGTCCAAGGTCTAACCACTTTGCTCCAAGGCCATCCTGGAGCTGCCAATGGCTGGGGGTGGGGGGTGGCGGCGAGTCGGTTTGAAGCAGAGACAAGAACTGTCAAGATGTAGTCACCCACAGAGAGGTGAGGATGGGACCAAGTCTTTCAAGCCTGCCAAGGACTTTGGACCAAGCATAAGGGAACAAGCAAGTCTTCCTGGAGGAGGCGGGGGAGGTTACCAGAAGAACAGAGGGGAAGAAGCAGATTTGTGCTTTAGGAAGACCCAGAGATTACATCAAGAGGGGACACACCTGGAGGCAAAGATGATCTAACCTAACTCACCTTTCAACCCCTCCTCTGCCTCCATCCTGGTCCTGTCCACCACAGTCTTGACTTTGCAGTAGTAGCCTCCTCACTGGTCACTGGACAACCACCCCTGCCCACCCCACCCCTCCGGCAGTCTCTCTGTTTGCAGCCAGAGGGGCCCTATGAACACCTGAATCAGATCCTGTCCCTTCTCTGCTTGTATAAGCCAGAGCCTTCCCCGTGACCCACGAGGCCCTCACTCATCTGCTTCCCCCACCCCAACCTCATCTTCTGCTCACCTACCCCTGAACACACTCACACGCACACACACTCACATCCACACACACATCCACTCACTCCACTGCAGCCACACTGGAGTGGCCCTGACTTCCTCACCCAGGGGAGGCAGGACCCTACCTCAGGGCCTTTGCACCGGCTCTTCTTTCTGCCTGTATCACTCTTCCCCCAGGTCCCCACACAACCTTTGCTCAAATGTCTTCTTCTCAGTGAGCCCTCCCCTCATCATCCCATTTGACCGTCCACTCCTCCACCTCCCCACCCTCCTTGGTTCTTCTCCATAGCTTTTATCTCTCTGGCTGTTATACAGTGTGCTCCTGGGTCTTGTTTATTGTCTGTCTCTTCCACGAAGGCAGGCATTCTTGTCTGTTTTCCCCACTGCTGTTATCCCCCATGCTGTGAACAGGGTCTGGCGCATAGTAGGTGCTCAACAGACATCTGAGGAATTATGAACAGGAGGGTCAGAGATGCAGGGCAGAGAGCTGGCAGTGAGATGGGAAGAATGGGTGGATCTCCCGTGTCTGGGAAGACGGCCCTTTTTCCTGGTTGTGTCTCCTGTTCTATGTCGCTGTCTCTGCTCTGTCCTCCCCGTTGCTGGGAGACCAGCCCTGCAGCTCCCAGGTCCCCAGAATCCCACCTGACTCTGCAGGTCTCAGCAGCCACAGGGCTGAGGGGCCACGGCCTGGGCACTCCGAGGCTGCCGCAACTGGCGAAGGGAGGCATCACCATACTGAATGCCGGAGCCCATCCTCTCGGGATCCAGTTCACCTGGGGGGAGGGAGGGGAGAGGTCAGGACCAGTCCCTGGAAACCTATGGGCTCTGCCTTCCACTCCCAGTCCGGTCAGTTGGAGGGTCTCACCTGAGTCGATCTTGTTCAGAATGGTGCGGGCACACTTCAGGAATGCCTCCTCCACATTCTCACCCGTGAGAGCACTTGTTTCCAGGAACATTAGCTCTGGTGGGGGCGGGGGGACAGACACTCGAGACAGTCAGGGCCTCAGTCAGTCTCCAGTTTCCACTCAGACTCTGACCTGCTACCTCTCATTCTGTCCCTCAAGCCTTCACTTTGTGCCTCCGTACATGTGTTTCCCTGCCATGAGAGCCCCCTTCCCCAGGTACCCACCGAGCTCTTCCTTCAGAACTCAGCTCCTATCTCCTCCTCCAGGAAGTTCTCCTGACTTCCCAGGATGAACCAGGTGCCTCCCCTGGGCTCTCATTGACCTGTTCGCCTCCCCCTTCCCAGCCCTGAGCTCTTTGGGCTGTCACTCTCCGGAAATGGTCCTCCTCTCTCCGCCCTGGGCTGTGAGACCATGAGAGCTGGGCCCAGGGCTGTTTTCATCACTGTGTCCCCAGCACCATCCAGCACAGGCCCCATTCATAGTCCACCCATTAGCCATGTGACAAGGCCTCACAGTAAGTCAGAGCCAGCATTCAAACCCACATCTTTCTGATAGCAAATCCTCTAAACCTAGAGGTAACAAAAAATAAGAAACATGGACAGACCCTAAGTCGGCAGATGTGGGCCAACACGATGTTTTCAAATGAGTTTAGACCTGAATACCTCTTGTTGTAGTCACTAGTTTATTTTCTGGATTCCACATATAAGTGATACCAAACAATATTTATCTTTCCCTGACTTACTTCACTTAGCAATACCTTCCAAGTCCGTCTATGTTGCTGCAAATGGCATTATTTCATTCTTTTTTATGGCTGAATAGTATTCCGTTGTGTATATATACCACTTTATCCATTCATCCATTGATAGACACTGAAGTTGCTTCCATATCTCGGCAATTATAAACAATACTGCTATGAGCATTGGGGTATCTTTTTTAATCCATTTTTTGTTTTTTTAAAAGATAAATACCTAGGAGTGGGATTGCTGTGTCATGCGGCAGTTCAATTTTAGTTTTCTGAGAAACTGCCATGCTGTTTTCAAAAGTGGCTGCACCAGTGTACATTCCCAACAACAGCATACCAGGGGTTTATTTTATCTAAATCCTCACCAACATTTGTTATTTGTGGTCTTTTTGATGACAACGTACTTGCATACCTTTCAATGTGGCTGTCAGTCTTGTCCATTCTCCTAATGTCCATTCCCCTGCTAACCTGAGGGTCTCCCCTGCCCCTTCTCCCTCATTCACAAAATGTGCCTGTCCCCTATGGCCGTCAGAGTTTACAGTCCCCACCTTACACCAGTATTCTATGCTGCCTCCCCATGGTGGCCGAAACCTTCTTAGCAGCCAACATTCATGAAGTACCCATTCATCTAAGCCGTGCTGAGAGTTCCCCTGGACCACCTCCCTTTAACCATCTGTGAAGCAGAGTGTGCGATAGTTAAGGGAGGTGGTCCACGGGGCACCCATTTTTCCAGATGGGGAAACAGAGTGGTCATGTAGCCCGCACATGGCCAACACCCAGATCTGAACGCACACCTCTAAAGTTGCACGTTGCCCTACTGGGCATAGCCACAGAGAGCTAGGGGGCTCTCACAGGCTCCCCTTGAATGGCCCCCATCCCTCTGCTGGTCCCCGGCCCCACTGATCCGCCACCTAGCCCTCACCATTCTCCTGGGCAAAGCGGGAGGCCTCCAGGAAAGTGACCTCACGCTCTGGGTCCAGGTCCTTCTTGTTGCCACAGAGAATGACCACGATGTTGGGGCTGGCCAGTGTGCGCGCATCCGTCAGCCAAGCAGCCAGTGAGTTGTACGTCTCCCGGCTGTGGAAAAGGGAGCCAGGAGGGAGGCAGGTGCAGCAGCAGGGGGCAGCCCAGGCCCCACCCCACCCGCTCTGTGCACCCACCTGGTGATGTCATATACCAGCAGGGCTCCAGCTGCCCCTCGGTAATAACTCCGTGTCACCGACCTGTGGGGCCAGGGGGACCCAGTCACCCCCAAGGCTGGGGTCTGCCCAAGACTGCCCCCCTCTGTGGAGAGAGACTGGGGGTTCGGAGGCCCCCCTGTGCTGCTGGCCCCTCCTCCTAAGCCTGGCCATGGTCTGGGTCTCAGTACATTTTCTCCCACTGGTAGCCTCCTTCCCTCAGTCTTTATCTTGGCTGCCTGCCTCTGTCATAGTCTCTCCCTACCATTTGTTTGTCTTTGGCCACACCGTGTGGCTTGTAGGATCTTAGTTCCCCGACCAGGGATGGAACCTGGGGGCCTTGACAGTGAAATGCCAATCCTAACCACTGGGCCACCAGGGAATTCCCTCTCCCTACTTTTGACTCTCTCTGTGTCCCTGTCTTTCTGCATCTCTTCCTTGGTATGTACCATTCGGTCTCTTGTATGTGTATGTATCTTTAATTCTCTATTTCTATCCATCTCTGTTGCTCTGGCTCTGTCATCCTTTCCCTTTCATTCAACATTTTCTGTCATCCCCCCCTTTGTCCAGTCCTGGCCAAGCACTATGCAACTAGGCCCTCTCCTGCTGTTTGGGGGAGGCCCCTTTCCCAGGGTGGTTAACTGTCTGCTTCTCACTGTGTCGCCAGGCTGGATCCCTCTGGAATTCGTGCGATCACACCACAACCATTTACAGAACATGTACTGCCATCCTGGCGCAGTCACACACCTCTCTCTCCCCCATCTTCTCTCTGTCTCTGGGCAGCTCACATAATGAACTCTTGCATGAATATTAACTCAGCAGCTACTTAGTGCTGACCAGGGACCACCCTTTCTCAGAAGCTGGATTCCTCGTTTCTCTCTGCTGGCTATTTCTCACTCCGGGTTTCCATATGTCTATCACCTTTTCTGCAGACATACTGTGTGCTGAGCCCGCCACATTGCCCTGTCCCCCAAAAACATCCATTTCTCCATCCCTCTGGCCACACCTGTCCCATTCTCCCTGTCTTTGTCTCTCACCTCTATTTGAGTGTCCTAATCTGCCTCTTCTCTCTCCGTCTGTCTCTTTTTCTCCCTTCCTGAGTGTCTGTACCTCTCAACTTTCCTTTTCTGTTTCAGTCATTTTCAGTTACTCTCTGCTCCTTGCCTCACCCCAAGCTTCTCCTCCTGTCCAGGCCTGACTGCTCCCTGGGGACAAGTCTCCATCCTTGCAGCCACATGGGTCTATCCCACAGGGTCTCGCTAGGGTCGGTCATCCCTCCCTGGCCCTCTCACTCTTAATCATGCTTCCTTCTCCATCTCTTTTTGTCTGTCTGCCATCCCCTCTTCAAGACACCTTCTTTCTTTGACCACATGGACCTGCTCATCACAGTCTCTCTTGCCCTCTCTCTCTACCTTGCCCACCCTCTCAGTGTGTCCTTGCTCCCGTCATTATGTTTCCAGGTAACTCTGCATGCCTCTTTCTCTCCTCTCTCCTCCCCTTTCCCCCACGCTTTCTCACTGGGAGCCCAGCCCACTTACCGAAACCGCTCCTGGCCAGCTGTGTCCCAAATCTGCAGCTTCACGGTTTTCCCACCCACGTTGACCACCCGAGATCCAAACTCCACACCAATTGTGTGGTTGGAGTCCTGTTTGACTGGGAGTGGAAGGGAGAGAAGAGACAGGAGGGCGCTCAGAGGATTCCCTGTCCTCCGAGGCCTATGCAAACCCATTCTCATTGCTGGGTTGACTGAGGCTCAAGGAGGACCTCGCAAAGAGTGTACACCAAAGTAAGGGCCTGGCAGCCAGCACTGAAGTCTTACCTAAGGCCAGCCCCGCCCCTGCCCAGCAGCTGCCCAGCCCCACCCTTGCCCAACAGCTGCCTACCTGCCCCCACCATAGCCCTGTCCACGGTGTAGTGCACCCAGAACCACTCCCGGAAACTCACATTTATTCTCAATGAACTGATGAAGGAGACATGATTTGCCTGTTCCTGCACTGCCAATCACCAGGAATTTGAAGAGGAAGTCTGAGCGGATGGAGCCAAATTCAAGAAAAACCCATTCGGAGAGAAAGACGTGGAAAGACGGAAACCAGGGGAACATCACAATTACAGGGAGAGAAACAGACACAAGCAGATACAGAACTGTGGGTAACAACCAATACAGATAATTCTTGCAGAGTGCTTTCCACATACCCAGCAGAAGTAAAGGTCTTTACTTACATCAACAACTCACTTAATCCTCAAGAAAGCTCTGTGAGGGAGGTATACTAATAAGTATTCCCATTTTCCAGATGAGAAAACGGAGGTCTTGAAAGGTTAGCTGACTTGCCCAAGATCCCACTGCTAGGTACAACTGGGATTCAAACCCAGACCAACTGGCTCCAGAGTCCAAGTAACTATTACTTTGCTAAAGCCTCTTGAAACCCATTTTATCAAGGACTACAATCTTGTCCTTGCTCCCCTCCCCCACCCCGCCCCACAACTTCGCTTCCTACCACCTTCTGATTCATTCACTGCACTCCAGCCTCTGGCCTGCAGTCTACTCCGTGAAGATGACAAGCTGTTTCCTACCTCAGCGTCTTTGCATTGTTCCCTCGGCTTTTCTCTATTCGTTGAAAGAACGCAGCTCTCTCTGACTCCTAATCCATTGTTCTTTCTACTGCACCCTGTTCTCCCACTTTCTATCCATCCATACATCCGGATTTTCCAACTCTGTCTCTCCTTCCCTCCGGCAGTCCGAGGCACTACCGCTAGTCTCAAGCTTAAGCCCCACCCCTTGCCGCTAGTCCCACCCCCTATTAAAAGAACAACTCACCCGCAACCGCATTCCAGCCCTCTCCCAGGGTAATCCCTGGGTCCAGAGCATCCCTTCAGTATCCCCCAGCCCATCAAGCTTGATCCTTGCCATTCACAGTCAGCTCCGCCCCATTCTCTCAGGCTCCGCCCAGACACAGTAAGGATCATCCCTTCCTTCAATACCCATCTTCACGGCATTCCTCGAATCCCGCCCCAGATTTCGCCCACACCCTAGACCCTCAGGCTCCGCCCAAATTAACTAAGCTCAGCCTCAGACCCACTAAACCCCTCCCAGCATCCTCTAGGCTCTGCCCCATAATACCAGGCCCCGCCCCCTGACATATAAGGCCCCGCCCCATACACAGGCCGCATCCTTCCTGGGCCCAGACCCCAGACCCAGCGTCCGCCCACTACCCTCACCGTAGGTCTCAGCCATGACTCGGTCGCGGCCGCTTAGGGCCGCAAAATGGCGACACGGCCGCGCCTGCTCCTCGGCTGGCAGCCGCTCTGCTCGGGGTGCAGCCCCGGCTCCTTCCTACTCCCGGGGCCGGCGCCGCCACTTCCGCCTCCACCCCCCTCCGGCGCGACCCGCTAACGCTGCGGGATACTAGGGAACGCTTCCCCAAGGCCGGGATTGGAGGACTCGGCAGGTAAGGGGCGGGACAAAGGCGTAGATTGGTGGTGAGAGGAGCAGGCGGGACCAAGACGAGCGATTGGTGGTACCACAGCTGCTTCGCCCAGCTTAGAAAGGGATTTGGTCAGGAGCCCACGGGCAGAGTCGATTCCAGATTGGGTAGGAGCGGACTTGGGGGCGAGGATACGGATGCAAAGAAGGGTATAAGTGTGAGATTGACAGAGCCTGGAAGAGGAACTACCTTGAGCTGGGAGTACTGATCTCAAAGGCAGGAAGGATGAAAACTGGGATGGTACACACAAATTACCTTCCTACCTCCTTTTGAGGAAAATCTTCCAGGAGAACCCAGAAAACCTCTGCTCTGTGATTTGTCTTCCTCGTGGTCCCATTGGCTCATTCCCAACAGTTCAATAGTTCTCCTATTGGTCTAGAGAGGACACTATAATTCCCCAATTTGACTGTTCAGTTATCCCATCTTCTCATTTATTTGTCTGTAATAGCTAAGCTTAGGAGCCCAACTCGACAGAGCTTAGAGCAGAGCTTTCAGTCCATGAAACTCTGCCTAGCAACCACTTTTGTCACCACAGTTGGTGGGTTGATTGGCTACATTCAGAAACCTGGGGGAAACATTTTTTTCTAGATCCCCAGACCACAAAGACCACAGACACCCAGTTTGCACTTGGCTGATGTATTTGCATAAAGTCGGGGAGAAACAACAGCACTGACAGCATAGACTGAGCTCACTGGCAGTAGAAATCCCATATCTGAAAAAGAGAAAGGGGAAACAGTGGGGAGAAAACCAGTGGTCACACCACAAAGGATCTAGTGGTTTTAGCAAATGCTGCAGCCTCAGGGACCAGGTTTGGCTGCAGAAGTGCTATGCAAATTAGCCTGGAGCCCTCAACTCTGCAGCTCTCAATCAAACTAGGATTTAGAAATCACTCATCTTTCAGATAAGAAAAAGACAGGGAGTCTGTTCCAGCGCACGCAGCTAGGCTGCCAGGGAGCGGAGGTTAGGAGCATCTTTGCCTGTCATTGCAACCCAAAGGTCCTCCCTCCAGATTCCTGCCAGCCCCCAAGATACTCACATCTGTCTTCACATCGGTTTTGGCAGGTTTCAGGGTCTGGTCTTCACGTATGATGCTACTGGGGAAATAGCCCAGGCGAGCAACTCCGTCTCCATAGTAATCTCCCTGAACCTGGGGAAGAGGAGTTAAAAGCCGGGGTCTGGGAACATGGCAAGCTTATTCCTGCTCAAGTCCTGTGCACACTTGCTCCTCCCTGATCACTTAGCTGGCTCCATCCTTGTCAGTCCAATCTCAGCTTAAAGTCACCTGCTGGAAAGTCCTCCCTGACCACCCCATGTGAGTTAGTCACCCAGTCACTTTATACTAATTCTGAAAGCAGCACACACAAGTTGGTATTTTTGATGGCTTGTCTCCTTCCATTAGACTAAAAGTGTCATTCTTTATCATACCTTCGGTGTCTATAGCAATTTGGCACTACAGGACATGCCCTAATAACTGCTAAAGAAAGAAAAATAGAGTGGGTCACAGCAGCCACCCCCTGCCGACTCTATTTCAGTTCACTCCCTCAGATTCGTCCTGTAGGTAAAAAAGTACGGTGCGCTCCCATCCCAGCTCTCTCCACCCTTTCCTCCTCTGTTCTCCCAAGACTCACACTGCCTCCCCAGAAGAGCCGCCCCCGGCCCTTGAGCTTGGAGAAGACATACACCACTTGTCCCTGGTGTATGGTCAAGAAGCGGCAGTCAGGGGCCACATAGTCCTGAAGGGCCACAGCCGTGGAGATGGGGTCTGGAGAAGGAATACAGAAGGGAGTGAAGGCACCCTCCCCACAGGCTAGCAACCTAAGCCCTCCACACCCCCGGGACCCCTAACGCTCACGGCTGCATTCCTCATCGGCACACATCTTCCGCTCAGCCAGCTTGGGCATGGGGCGGCCCCCAGCACTAGGCCCTGGGAAGGCAGACAGCAAGACGACACCGAGAAACACCAAGGACCAAGCCATCATGGACTCTGGGCAAGATAGTAGCTAAGGCAGGAATGCGGTCTCTAGTTTCCTCCTGCCCTCCCTGAGCAGTAGCATAAGGAAACCTGTGTTCTGGGTCTGGTCCCCTCCTTAAACCAGTCCCAGATTTCGCCCACACCACGTAGAGGCTGCCACCCAGGCAGAACCATTCCAACGACAGGGTGAGGGTTGCCAGCACAAGGAAATACCCAGAGAGCCCCAAAGCAGCCCAGGCCACTCCAAGTAACAAGTCACCCCCCTCAACAGAGGGGCCCAGATAGGCAGGTTAAAATATTCAATTCCATCTTTTCTGAGTTGGCTTAGAGACCTAGGCCCCTCAGCGGTGTCCCCAGAGACAGAAGAGGAGCCAGTATGGAAAAACCACCTTGGAATTTCCTGTGCTGAGGGGCAGCAGAACAAGGCAGCCCTTTGATTGCCAGAAATAGCCCCAGCTCTCAAGTACGGAGTGAATATTATATGCTGGGCCTTAAGCTAGGCGATGTCCAACCACGATCATTGTTTCTTCTCAGAAACCACTTCCTGACTGCGCTAAACTACTCTCAGAGCCTTACCTTTCTCATCTGGGATACTATTTAGTAAAGAATTCACCATGCATATTTTTGTTTAATTAGCTCAAATGCATACCCTGCACCAACTTGAAGGGGGACCATCATCATCCCATTTTAGGTAGAAATGGAAGCACAGAGCCTTAAGAAACTTGTCCAAGGTTAGTGTAAGTGGAGAAGCTAGATCTGGCTGCAGGCCCATACCCATCACTACTGGGCTTGGAGCTGTCAGTTGCCCAAGGCCAGAATGAAAGAGTGGGAGAGGATGTGAACTCTATAGTCTCCTATCTAAAACCACGCTTCAGAGATCCACTTGCCTGAAGACCCATCTCATTCCCCAGGTATTCTCACCTCTAGCCAGCAAGTCCAAACTTTAGTTTTAGGGGAAGATGGACACACACAGGCTTGGGGTGGGGAAGGATTCCTCCTGGTCAAAGACTGGGCCTAAGCCCAGTCTAATCTCCACACACGCAACACCCAGGACCAAGTACCATTCAAGCATCAAATAGCTCTATTCATGTCACCTCCCAGAGAGGCTTTCCTTGATCCCCCGTTACTGCTCCCCAGCTCCACCACCCCATCATGTCAGTTTTATTCCTATCAGAACCCAGCATCTGAAATTAGCTTGTCTGTTTCGTTTACTACTGCGTATCCTATGCCATAACAGTACTTGGTGTGTATTAGGTACTCGGCAAGTTATCTGTGGAATTTACTGAGTGCTTGCTAAGTACCTGGGATGGCGTGCACAGCTCAGAAAGAAAATGAAGCTCAGAGTGGGGACATCAGTTGTCTATCGTGGGAGTTGGGGGGGACCGTCCAGAGACCATGTTCCCATGTGCTGTCTGCAATAACTTCATGTAGTGAAAATGACAATCACCCTCCCGCTTCCATCTTTCAGATCCTACAAGGAGGAAGTGTGCATGTGGTGCCGTCAATCTTCAGCATTTCCAACACCGTCGTTCTTCTTTAATGGAGAGAGCAGAGTAGGTGCAAGCTGGGGCTCAGAGCCTTGACACGGGAAAAGACATCCAGGGAGAATTTCACACTGTGCCTCATTGTGTTTATTTTTGTAGTAATTCTCTATTTCTGGCAAGGGATCTCATTTTGCTATCTATATGGTGTGAGAAAGGGTTTTAAGCTATATATATATATTTATATTTATACACACATATTTAGTCAATTTAAAAATTGTCAAGTCAGATCTGTGACAGACTTGCTAAGGAAGGTCCCCCATTCAATCTCCCCTTCTTATCCAGCTTCAGCTGGGCATGTAACTGTCCAGCCAGAAACCACATCTTCTAGCCTCCACTGCAGCTACAGCACTGGAGGGAGACTGATTCAACCACCTGCCCGAAGCTCCTGGCTGGTGTCTCCCGTGTGTGACCAAGTCAGCACGGGACCCTCACTGCAGCAGCAGCAGGGACCTCTTCCTGAACTCCAGAGACTGCAGCTCAATCGGGGGCTGCAAAAGTGAACTCAGCATCTCCCACCCAAACTGCCATTCCCACCATCCTTTCAATGATTCTATGAATACTCATTTTCCTTCCCTTTCTTTCTGAAGTACCTAGTGGTTTCTCTGAGACTCCTGCTATGAGAGAAGGCATTTTTGTCTAAAAAAAGGTAAAAAAAACCCTTTCTTAACACTCTATCATGTCAGAAAATTATCGCAATCAACATGAGTCTACACAGTGAATGGTATGTCATTAAAAGCAGCATCTTGTGCAGTATAGAACATGCCCAACTGTACCTGGCAGCCTGGGTTTTAACTTCTTGCCCTAAATTCTGATTTGAGACAAAACAGAAATCTGCCATAATAGTAAAAGTGACTCAAGTTTGGACAGTGATGCTACACTATTCTGTATTTTCCCAAGGTTGCAATCCTCCAATGTGCTGAGCTGCTCAAACACTAAGAATATTCTGGTGTGCAGGGAAGGGAAACACGGAGGACAAGAGAATAAAAACAAATGGTTGTGAAAAAACAAACCACAAAAAACACTTTAATTCCAGCCTAACAGCGCCAGGTGCAATGTCTGGGGACAGACTCTGGGTACAATGCTGTGTGGCGACCGCTCACTCACACACGGCTCCAAGGCGGCCCCCAAGGGGGACTTACCTTCAGGGGGCTGAGCCAAGGGGGGAGGGGGTGGCCCCAGAACAGGGGGCCGGGGCAGGCATGGGGAAAGGATGCTACTTCTTGGCAAAGGAGATCTTCATGGCGTTGTTCTGGGTGATCTTGAAGCCCTGCAGGGCATCTCGAGCGGCCCCTGCCTGCACCTCATTGTCAAACTCCACGAAGGCGATGTCGTGCCGCCCAGGGACCAGCCGGACCTCCTTGAACCCAGGGAACCTGAGAGAAAGGCAGAGACCTCAGGGATCCAGCCTCAGCACTCCCCTTGAACATTCGAGCATCCAGTGAGTAGGGGCCAGGAATACTGCTAAACACCCCATGACGCAGAAGATGGCCCCAATAACAAAGGATCATCCAGCCCCAAATGGGGACAGTGCTAAGTTGATGTGCTCAGCTGAGTCCGACTCTTTGCAACCCCATAGACTATAGCCCACCAGGATCCTCTGTCCATGGAGATTATCTAGGCGGGAACACTGAAGTAGGTAGCCACGCCCTTCTCCAAGGGATCTTCCCAACCCAGGGATCAAACCTGCATCTTCTGCACTGGCAGACGGGTTCTTTACCAACGAGCCAACTGGGAAGCCCCAGAATAACCACTACCCTCTACTTTTATGATCTGCTGTTTCTTTCACTTCCCTCTTCTCATTCCTTACTTCCTTCCCCATTAGGCAACCATCCTCAGGATTACCAGGTATCCTTTTCCCCATCAGTATTCTTAGAAACTGTGCATTGTTTTGTGGACATGGTATAAAATTGAGTGGTATGATTTTTGTTTCATTCAGTTTTTCAAAATTTCCCCTCGACCCAGGTGTAATCCTGCTCCCTCTAACTGCGAGCACCTGTACTTGACTTCGCCCTTCTCCCAGGCTGCCTCCAGCTCCCAACCTCTCCGGGAGGAGTGCCCCACCCAGCCCCTTGGGCATGACAGAATTTCACAGTCAGGAGCAAAGTCACCAAGTGTTGTTCTTTAGTCACTAGTCATGTCCACCTCTGTGACCCTAGGCTCCACTGTCCATGGGATTTCCTAGGCAAGAATGCTGGAGTGGGTTGTCATTTCCTTTTCCAAGGGATCGAACCTCCATCTCCTGGATTAGCAGTGGATTCTTTACTGTTGAGCCACCAGAGAAATCTAGGTGAGCACTTGACTAAACAGTGGACAATTACACCACACAATGGCCCACATCCACCCACATCCCCGAGGGGTCAAACATTCCCCCAACCCCACACCTGCAGTCTGAACAGGCTGACTTCTTCCAGTCTAGCCAGCATTCAGTGACATCTCACTGTTGCTGGACCTGCACCTCGCCTTTGTCTAAGTTAGAGACTGGGAAGATGAGATCCAGAGTCATCTCCATAAAGGCAGAGGACAGTCTGCCCATCCTGGCCACTGCTGACGTCCACGCCTGGTCACCGTAGGGCCGGCCTCAGCCTCCTCCCTCTGGCCTCCAGGGACTGTCCCTGCCTGCACAGGCTCGGGCTCCACGAACAGAACCATGAGGCTTGTCCCTGTGGTGCCACCTCGCGGCCACCACCCTCTGGGCCCAGCCCAGCCACAGGCCCCACTTACTGGTTGAAAAGCATGGAAAGCATGAGCTCGTTGGTCTCTTCCGGCAGGTTGGTAAGGAACAAGATGTGATTTGGAGGATTTTCTGAAAGCTGCGGGAGAGCGATGGGAGACCGTGAGTCTGGTCGGGGATCTACGGCCCTCCTGCCCTCCAGCCTCTCCCTGCTCGAGCCCTTCCTAGCCTTTCGCCGAACGGCCCGTGCTGGTGCCTGTCTACCCGACTGTACCCTAGACTGTGAGCCACAAGGGGGCACACTCACACCCCTAAGTGGGTGCTCAGCAGTTCAGGGTGAACCGAGCTGCCGCCCACCCCGTTCCAGCCTCCCCGTGACCTGCTCCAGCAAACACACCGATTATTTCTGTCCCAGGGCCTGACGCCACTGCCCAATCTTCATCCTCCAACAGCACCTCCTCGCGGAGGCCTGCCCAGACCACCCAACCTAAAACATCGCCCTGCCTGCCATTCCTGTCTCCTGACTATACCAGACCCTGGGAGGACCAGACACTTACAGGCTGGGCAGGTGGCATCTGCCCCGGCATAAGCTGCTGTGGCGGCATGGCCCCCGGCGGGAGCTGGCCAGGTGCCAGGCCTGGAGGCGGGATCATGGCTGGTGGCGGCATGTAGGGGGGCTGGCCTGGCATGTGGTGCATGATGCGGGGCGCCTGAGTCATCGGCGGCATGCCCTGTGGGGAGAGGAGGGCAGGGCTGAGAGGGGCACCAGCAGGTGGGAGGAGGTGTGCTTTCAGTGTTGGGAGGAAGCAGAGAGGAGAAAAGGTTGTTACAGGAAACCCCGGGTGTGAGACAGAGACAGAAAAGATCCAGACTCGGAAAAGGCAAGAAAGGCATCCAAAGAGGGATGGATGGAGCAGATCAGGCCCAAGGTCACAGGGGATATCAAATCAGAAAAATAGAAACTTTTTTAACATATAAAAATTGGTTACAGGAATTCCTTAGCCATCCAGTGGTTAGAACTTGGTGCTTCCACTGCAGGGGGAACAGGTTCAATCCCTGGTCAGGGAACTAAGATCCCACATGTCACTCAGTATGGCCCCCCACCCCAAAAAAGGAAAGAAAAATTAGTCAGAATGGCCTAATTTTGCTTGCAGACATATGAACAAAGTTAGGGGCCTATTGGGGGAAAAAAAAAAAAAGACTGGGAGAAAAATAAAAACATTATCAACGAAAAGGGGTGGAAATAAACACTATAAGCAGCATGCTGTACTGCTTTAAAACTTTATGGGGACTTCCCTGGTCCAGTGGTTAAGAATCTGCCTTGCAATGCAGGGGACACGGGTTTGATCCCTTGTCTGGGAACTAAGACCCCACGTGCTGCGGAGCAGCTAAGGCTGCACACAACTGGAAAGTCGGTGCGTCAGAACAGGAGGATCCCGCATACCGCAACTAAGACCCAACACAGCCAAATAAACAGACCGTATGGAGAAAGAAGCAGGCCCAGAGAACAGACGGTGAAAGGCAGAGGTGGATGGGGATGGTCAGGACTGATGCAGGGAAGGGGTGACAGCAAGGGGGAGGGAGAGAGGCTGAAGGCAAAAAGCACGTGCTCCCAGAGTAGACAGGAGCTGAAACCCACGTGAAGTCAAAGTTGGAGGGACAGCTGGGCACAGCAAAAGTGGAGAGGGTAAGAGTCGGGCAGCTTAACCCAGACACGGACACCAACCCAAGACAAGCCATCAGACGGTTCGGAGACCAGAGTGGGTCCAATTCATTCATCTTTTCTTCAGTACTTCATGCTTTCTGTATCTTGTTTAGAAAACAGGATGTTTCTACACTTACGGCCTCCCAAGGTCATAAAGACATTCTTCTGTTTTCTTTAAGAACTTTGATTACTGGTGCTGACACATTCAAGTCTACCATTTATCTCAAATTAACTTATATGTAACCAAGGCAGGGCTTAACTTCCTCCTACAAATATCCAATTGGTCCAGTCCGATTTACTAGGGGAAAAAGCCCTCTCACGACTGGAGAGCAGCGATAGCCCAGTCATATACAGAGCGCCCACACACACACGTGCATGTTTCCGGACTCTACTCTGCCCCACTGGTCCACCTTCCCGCCCTCAGGCCAACACCATACCATTCCTGAACAACAGGCCCCAGCTTTGCCATCACAGACATTTACAGACAGCCTGTCTGTCCCCACAAATCCCTCTCGGGATTCTGATTGGAACAGAGTTGACTCTTACACCAGTTTGGAAAGAAATGACATCTTAATAGCACTAAGTCTTCCAATTTCTCTCAGCCATGTTCTATCATTTCAGTGGGCGGCCTTGCACACTTTCCTTGGAGGTGTTTTTCAATTTGAAATATCCTTGTTTGTTGCTAATGTACAGAAACAAAACTGACCTTTCCATATTGATCTGGTGACCTTGTTAAATGAAATTCTTTTCAATCCTAATAACTGGTTAGTGGTTTCCTCTGGATTTGCTACACAGACACTGACTTTAGAAAACACAGCAAAATCAAGGTCAAGGAGAGAAAAAACAAGACTGACATACAAAAAAGATCCGAAAAACTGGCAGAGAGGTATAGATATTAGACATTTCCAAGTGGAGATACCATCATTCATATGCTCACCACGCTATAGACACACACACACAATCTCCACAAGAAAAATGGAAGTGGGGGGAATGTCCAGATCCCCAAGAGGATACCTCTCCCTACCGCAACTCCGCGCCAGCCCACGAGGCTGAGGAAGACCTGGTGGGGAGAGGGCTGCATCTGTGGGCCCTGGCTTACCGGGACAGGCCCTTGCACGGTGCCCACCACAGGGGCGGCCGCCCCTCCCTGCACAGCTTTTTTGGCAGCTGGGGTCTCCTGGCTCTTGGGCTTCCTCTTCTCCCGCTTGCGGTCCCGCTCCACGAAGGTGCCCTTCATCTTGGCAATGATATCCGAGTCGGTCTTGGCGTATTGGATGCGCTGCCCAACAGAGAGCAGAGGGTGAAGGAGACTGGACTTAGGAGCCTAAATCAGACCTTGCCTGGAGCTTGGTGGGAAACATCATAGAAATCCCTTGGCCTCAATGTCCCCATCCTTCAAATAGGTACTGAGGTATTTCCCACTTCAAAGGACGATCAGGAGGACCAAGAGCTAAAACATGCTCTAGACAGTGCCTGGTGTGCAGCAAGCTCTCAGGAATGGATGCTGGGATTCTGATAGGAAGATGGGACAGCCCCAAGCATCGTTCAGGGTACAAGGAAACAGGCCAGGACAGGAGCACTATACAGGGGGCTTTCCATCACACAGGAGACCCAGGCTCCAAACTAAATCCCATTCAGTGGGTTACAGAGCACTCAAATGTGCTCAGGATTCAGCAATGAGCCAATCACACAAAAGCCCCACCCTCGTGGCATTGGTTTGCTAGGGAACTAATGGCAGAGATCAAGAAGCTGTCTCTTATACACATCTGGTGCAGAGGGAGGGAGGGAGGGAGGCAGGCAGGCAGGCAGGGAGGCAGGCAGGCAGGCAGGCAGGCAGGCAGGCAGGCAGGCATTTAGGGAAAAAAGTGTTCTAGCAAAGGAAAAGCCACGAATAGCTAGTGCATAGGGTGTGTTCGAGGAACAGCAGGGAGGCCTACGTGGATGAGGAGGGAGGCGACATCACAGGGCCAACAGGGGGCCTTGGGACTTTGTCTTCTCCTGAGCAAGCCAGGAGTCACAGAGTGTTATAAGCAGGGGGATGACAAGCTCTCACTTGTGACTGCCAAGGAGCGCTGTGGCCATGGGATGGAGAGGCCTGGGAGGAGCAGGGGGTCAAAACAGGGAGAAGGGTGGCGGCTGGGACTAGGTGGGTACCAGGGGAGGAGTGGGAAGAAATCAGTGGAGGGTTTTTTTGGAGTGGAACTTTGGGTTTCTTCTGTTTGTTTGTTTGTTTTTTTTTAATTGTATGTTTTCAGTGGAGGTTTTCCAGGTAGAGTTGACAGGATTCCCTGATAGAGCTCATAGTGGCTCAGCGTTTCCTACAGTTCAAGCAGTGATGTTAGAGAAAAGCAGGGGAGGAAGGTCCACGTAAAATGATTTATGATTTTTAGTCCTCAAAAGGGAATTTCCAGCTACTCCAAAAAAGCAACGGAAGACGTGGCAACTGTGGGCTCACACACCCACAACAGGCCACACAGGCAGGAGTCAGAGAACAGCCCCCTCTGAAGGAGGTGAGGGCACCAGGCCGCCCCTGTGCCCCTGGGGCCAATGTCTGCCACATGAAGCGACCTGCCTGGGACCTGCAGGCACTGACACTTGCTGTCACCACCCTAACGGTTCAGGAGGCATATTCCAATCAGGTGAAACTCGAAGAACTGACAGAGGGCGAGAGAACTGATTGATATGGCAGGAATTCTGGATCAGCGCAAGGACTCTGAACAATAGACCCCCATCTGTTTAAGGCCTACTGAACATCTGTAACCCACTTCCTCCCATCCCATGGCCCCATGTAACAATGATTTATACATCAACACCTGGTACCCAGTGTTAGCCATCACTGGAACCCCTGATCCTAGATGAACTCTCCCCTTATCCCAGACCTGGGACCCTGACCCAGCCTCACCGCCACAACTGAACCCCATCTCCCACAACTGAATCCATCCTCCCCAACAGCCACAGGCATCTCCCTAACCCTTCCATGGTTTGCCGGCAACCTTGGAGTCAAGTCCACCTTCAGGATCAGCTCCTTAGCCTGACTTCTGACAACTCTCCAGGCCACACCCACCCCACCATCTCCCACCCTTCACTTCTGCTGAATGGACTTGACTCACTTCCTCAGTTACACAAGTTCTCGGTTATCTCCCATCCTTAGTTTATTTGTCTTTCTCAGCTACTCTTCTCCAACTCTTACTCATCCAGAAAGGCTCGCCTGCAAACTCCCAGACTGGGTAAGAGCAAGCTCCCTGAGTTCCGTGCATCCGCATGTCCCAGCCCTGACTCCTCGGGCCGTCGCCACCTGGAGACAGGCGTGTCTCTCCAGCAGCACTGTGGGTTACGAGGGCAGAGCTGGGACTTCTCGTGACTGCTGTGTGTCTCCACTGCCCCAGTACAGTGAACAGTGGATACCGAGGACCAAGAGGAGGAACTCCCACCCTTAAGGCTCTGGACTACAGGCGACAGTAGTCCAGACCCATCCAGCTTGCAACAACATTTGGCACGGGCACACACCCATACCCACCACACCCGGTGCTCACCATGGGCTTGTCATAGAAGGGGAAGCCCTGCATGGAACGCAGGGCGTTGGTGGCACTGCTGACCTCCTTGAAGATGACAAAGGCCTGGCCCCTCATCTTTAGGCTTCGTGACACCAGGATATCCAGGATCTGGCCAAACTGGGAGAAGATGGCATACAGGGACTTCTTCAGTTCTGCAGTGGGGAGAGGAAAGACCCAGGTGTGACTGTAGGCCGGGGTATCATGTCCTGGGGCTGGAGCTCTGCTTTTTAAGAGGAAATGCAGCCCAGAAGGGAAACCATCAGCCCACTGACAAGAGTACTGAGCAATACCATCAGCAGTCTAGACCCACTCAGGTGGTCGTGTGCATCGACTCTGTAGTAGGTCGACAGTCACGATACCTACCCCACAAGGTCACTGCAGGGGAACATGAGTCACACATACAGAGGGCACGCTGCAAATGCTCGATAAGTGCAAGGACTTTCATCGTCTCCAGGACCTTGTCACAAGCCCCTCTGATCTGGCCCTGGTGCCTTCTCCCACCTCATCTCTCCCCATGTCCCATCTTCAACCCTATGGCTCTAGCCACCCTGGCCTCCCTGCCCTTTCTCAGGCTCGTCACAGCAACCTTGCCTCAGGACTTTCCACTGACTGCTTCCTCTACTAGGAGCAACTTTCTCCTGATGTGTACGTGGCTGCCTCCTTCTAGTCATCCAGGACTCAGCAGAGATGTTACCACCTTAGGCCTTCCCTGACCACCATGGTGAGATAAGACCCCCCTCACGTCACTCCCCTCACCGTTGAGAATCTGCTTTTCTTTCATGGCACTTCCCGCCTCCTGACATCATGTTTCTTTCCTTTTTGTTTGGTCCTCTTTCTGAAGAGGTACAAGTTTACCCTATTTGTTTATCACAATAGCCCCACAGGGAACTCCCTAGTGGTCCAGTGGTTAGAACTCTGTGCTCTTATTGACAAGGGTCCAGGTTCAATCCCTACTCAGGGAACTAAAATCCCATAAGCCCCTTGGTGTGAGCCAAAAAAACAAACAAACAAACCCCTAATGAACGGTACAGTTGCCAGCACACAAATCTCCAGATACATCTGCCTGAATAAACACAGCATTAAATGATTTCTGGGAATAACTTCACTGAATTTTTACCTCTACTCCATGAGTTAGCAATTATAACTGCCCCAATTTTACTAATGTGGACAGAGGCTCTCAGAGGATCTGTCACTGGCCGAGGACCCAGGTTCATCTGAACCCAGGACCACCAAACCTCCCCAGCAAATAGAGAGCCAGGAAAGGGTACCAGTCTTATGCAAAGAAGGCACCTGATCTTAAGATCCCCAGCCGAAGAGACAGTAGGAAGGAAGAGGGGGATCAGGTAAAGAAGGAAGCAAACAGCCAAAAATTCTGATGGCATTTCTGAGATCTGTCTCCACTTACCATTCCCATGAACCCAGTGTGGGCCCGAGTCATGCCCCTGGGTGCTGGGCCTCTCCCCACTCTCCTTTCTTGCCCACTCAAGTTCACCCTCCACAGCTGGAAAGATCTTTCACAATTAACTGCATCCCTTGCCTGGCTCCCCAAAGCCCTCAGGATGAAGTAAAACACCCACCCAGCCCTCAAGGCATCAGGAGCCAGAGTGCACTGCTTGCCTGAATGTTCTCCATGAATCACCAGCCTCTAAGTCTCAGGCATGCAAAACTGCAGTACATGTGGTTCCCAGAATGCCCTGGACTCTCTTTTGCCCCTGGACATTTGCACGTTGGTCCAGGTTAGTCACTCTTCTCCCTCATTCTAACACAGATGCTGCTTCCTCTACCTGGTAGGCTTTCCCAAAATGTCTCCTGTTCTATGAACCTGAATACCTCTTTCCAAGTGCCCAATCCCAGCCTTGACTACTATGCCTCAACTTCCCCCAATTATGGCCATGGCTACTCTGGGCTATCACTGTCTGGGAGCAGATCTGTCATCTCTACTAGACTGTGGTTCCATGAAGTCAGGACCAGGACTGTCTCAGTCACCACTGGTTCCACAGCTCCACAGAGAACGGGCTGGGCACAATGCTCTAACAGTATATGAGGGATTTACATGGCTTGTTTATTATCTTCAATCCCAACTTTATCGGTAACCTCAACTTAATGCCAGCAAGCTCCTTCAGTTTTCTTAACAGTTTTCTTGAGGAGATAATAAGAGCTAACAATTATATCCAATCCTTACTAATGGCTTACTAATGGCTTAGAAGCCATTACTAATGGCTAGACACTATAAAAAAAAAGCATGGAAATTTAGCTCATATATTCCCCATAACATCTGTGCACAGATTTTGCGCAGTTTTCCTATATATATAAAAACATTAAGTTCAAAAAAAAAGTGATAACTTGCTCAAGGAAAAAGAAAAGTATGTCTTATCTAGAATTGAGTTCTTAACCAGAATTCCATATAGTGGTCTCAAGCACGTTTCCCTGCTGTATGACTTGCGCAAATCATATCCCTCTGGAGTCTCAGTTTCTAATCTGAGAAATGGGAAAAATAGGTCCTTCCTGCAGGGTTGCTGTGAAAGTTAAATGTAACCATTATTTATACGTCAGCACCCGGTACCCAGTGTTACCCACCATCATGGTTCATTTCACTTTATTTTGAAATGAAACATTTTCACTGTGGGTTATTCACTTGAGGGCATGACAGTGACCAACAGTTGCAGTTCTTACCCTCCTGGAGCTCAAAGGCCAGTCCCGACAGCCAGATCAGGACTTGACTGGGGAGGTTCAGGGTTTTAGGAAGTCAGAGGCAGGCACGTGGGTGGAAAAAGGAAGGGGTAGGCATCCTGGAGGAAGGAGGTCTTGAAGCTGAAACTTTGAAAGACGAGCAAGTTACCAGGTTTCCGGGAAAAGTGTAAGAGAAAATGAGGAAATATCAAAAGCACTGCCTGTGCAAAGGCTGAACTTAAAAGAGTTTGGCTGGTGAAGGCTGAGGAAGAGACATGGATGCTGGGGACAGAAGAAGGGGCAGGTTCGTAGGGGATAGCCTGGTGTCCGGACTACCCGAAAACTCACCATCCTTCTTGATCTTCTCATTGAGATTGTTGATATAAATAGTGTGGTTGGGGCGGGTCTCGGGAACTGCCATGGAGTAAGTTGCCGAGGTAGGGCTGAAAGAATGAAAAAGTCTCACTCAGTCCTGGGTTTCTGAAAATCGCTTTGTCCCAACGCGGGCTGCTAAAGGATCTTCCTTCCAAGAGAAACTCAAGTAAGGTAAAGAGGAGGGAAGAGGGAAGCACGGCACGGAAAACAAAGCAAACGCAGCACACAGCTTCTCCNTGTGAAAAATGCCATTGGTAATTTTATAGGGATTGCATTAAGTCTGTAGATTGCATTTGGGTGGTATAGTCTTTTTCACAATATTTATTCTTCTTATCCAGGAACATGGAATATCTCTCCATCTGTTTATGTCATCTTTGATTTCTTTCATCATTGTCTTATAATTTTCTGTGTACAATTATTTTGTCTCCTTAGATAAGTTTATTCTTAAATATTTTACTCTTTGAGTTGCAATGGTGAATTTTCCTGAATCCTTAATTTCTTTTTCTGATTTTTCGTTGTCAGTATATAGAGATGCAAATGGTTTCTGTGTATTGATTTTGTATCCTGTGACTTTCCTAAATTCACTAATTAGCTCTAGTGATTTTCTGATACTGTCTTTAGTGTTTTTCATGTACAGTATCGTGTCATCTGCAGAATGAGAGCTTTACTTCTTCTTTTCCAATCTGGATTCCTTTTATTTCTTTTTCTTCTCTGATTGCTGGTGCTAAGACTTCCAGAACTATGTTGAATAATAGTGGTGAAAGTGTACACCCTTGTCTTGTTCCTGATCTTAGGGGGATGCTTTCAGTTTTTCACCACTGAGAATATTGTTTGCTGTAGGCTTATCATATATGGCCTTTCCTATGTTGAGGTAGGTTCCTTCTGTGTCCATTTTTTGAAGCGTTTTCATCATAAATGAGTGCTGAATTTTGTCAGAGACTTTTTCTGCATCTATTGAGTATATCAAATGGTCTTTATCTTTCAATTTTTTAATATGGAGTATCACATTGATTGATTTGTATATATTGAAGAATACTTGCATTCCTGGAATAAACCCAACTTGATCATGGTGTATGAGCTTTTTGATGTGCTGCTGAATTCTGTTTGCTAAAATTTTGTCAAGGATTTTTGCATCTGTGTTCATCAGTGATATTGGCCTGTAGTTTTGTGTGTGTGTGTGTGTGTTGTCTTTGTCTGGTTTTGGTATCAGGGTTATGGTGGCCTTTAGAATGAGTTTGAAAGTGTTCCTTCCTCTGCAGATTTTTGAAAGAGTTTTAGAAGGATAGGCATTAGCTCTTCTCTAAATGTTTGATAGATTTATCCTGTGAAGACATCTGGTGCTGGGCTTTTGTGTTTTGGGAGATTTTTTTTTTTTTTATCACAGCTTCAANCCACTTTCACCGCTACTATTCAACATAGTTCTGGAAGTTTTGGCCACAGCAATCAGAGCAGAAAAAGAAATAAAAGGAATCCAAATTGGAAAAGAAGAAGTAAAACTCTCACTGTTTGCAGATGACATGATCCTCTACATAGAAAACCCTAAAGACTCCACCAGAAAATTACTAGAGCTAATCAATGAATATAGTAAAGTTGCAGGATATAAAATCAACACACAGAAATCCCTTGCATTCCTATACACTAATAATGAGAAAGTAGAAAATGAAATTAAGGAAACAATTCCATTTACCATTGCAACAAAAAGAATAAAATACTTAGGAATATATCTACCTAAAGAAACTAAAGACCTATATATAGAAAACTATAAAACACTGATGAAAGAAATCAAAGAGGACACTAATAGATGGAGAAATATACCATGTTCATGGATTGGAAGAATCAAAATAGTGAAAATGATTATATTACCCAAAGCAATCTACAGATTCATGTTTAGCCTTTGTTAGTTTGATTAGTATCTACCTTGGTGTGTTTCTCCTGGGTTTATCCTCTATGGGACTCTGTGACTCTTGGATTTGATTGACTATTTCCTTTTTCATGTTGGGGAAATTTTGAACTATAATCTCTTCAAAAATTTTCTCATACCCTTTCTTTTTGTCTTCTGCTTCTGGGACCCCTATAATTTGAATGTTGGTGCATCTGATATTGTACCAAAGGTCTCTGAGACTGTCCTCAGTTCTTTTCATTATTTTAACTTTATTCTGCGTTTCAGAAGTTATTTCCACCATTTTATCTTACAGCTCACTTATTCGTTCTTCTACTTCAGATATTCTGCTATTGATTCCTTCTAGAGTATTTTTAATTTCAGTAATTGTGTTGTTTGACTCTGTATGTTTATTCTTTAGTTCTTCTAGGTCTTTGTTAATTGATTCTTGCATTTTCTCCATTTTGTTTTCAAGGTTTTTTTAATCATCTTTTCTATTGTTATTTCGAATTCTTTTTTAAGATGTTTGCCTATATCCTCCTCATTTATTTGGACTACTGTGTTTCTAGTTTGTTCCTTCATTTGTGTAGTATTTCTCTGCCTTTTCAGTATTTTTATTTTAGCTTATTTTTTTTGAGGTCTCCTTTTCCCAGGCTTCAAAGTTGAATTCTTTCTTTCTTTTGGTTTCTTCCCTCCTAAGATTGGTGCAGTGGTTTGTGTAAGTTTCATATAGGGTGAGATTTCTGCTGAATTTTTGTTTGTTTGTGTTTCCTCTGATGGGCAAGGCTGAATGAGGTGGTAATCCTGTCTGCTGATGATTGGGTTTGTATTTTTGTTTTGGCTTACTGTTTAGATGAGATGTCCTGTACAGGGTGCTACTGGTGGTTGGGTGATGCTGGGTCTTGTATTCAAGTGGTTTCCTTTGTGTGAGTTCTCACTATTCGTTACTCCCTAGGGTTAGTTCTCTGGTATTCTAGGGTCTCAGAGTCAGTGCTCATACTCCAAAGGCTCAGGGCTTGATCTTTGGTCAGGAACGAAGATTCCACAAGTGGTTTGTTATGGCATTAGGGAGATTAAAATAAATACCCAAAAATGAGACACCAAAGATTAACCCCAGACAAATGGCAGTTACAAAATCAGGCAAATAGTAATTAAAATAATGAAATATATACATATGCATATACACTAAGCAAAATCAAAACAGTCCAGCAAAAATAAAGTGCAATAGATTGACCCAGCAAACAAAGGAAACCAAAACTTATATCTACCAGAACAAAACTAACTAAAGAACAAACTGAAAAACAAAACTAAAGCAAAGTGCCAATTGGGGAATGAAGCAATGAAAATAAAACTAACAAATATGTTGAGAGGAAAGGAAAAAAAGGAAAAAAAAGAAAGAATGAATATGCAAAGTTAAATGGAGGTAAGTAAAGGAGATTTATACAGTAAGAAAAACAGAGGAATAAATGTAGAAAAATAATAATAGGTTTAAATAAATTAAAATTTTAAAAAGAGGAAAAAAAAAATAGGAAAACTCCCTGAAGATGCAAAAGTCCAATGTAGAGGAAGCAGTGCAGTGCAAGTCACTCAGTCGTGTCCCACTCTTTTTGACCCCATGGACTATACAGTCCATAGAATTCTCCAGGCCAGAATACTAGAGTGGGTAACCTTTCCGTTCTCCAGGGGATCTTCCCAACCCAGGAATCGAACCTGGTTCTCCTGCATTGTAGTGGATTCTTCACCAACTGAGCTGTAAGGAAAACCCAAAAGGACTGGCATTGAAAGTGTTTAAGGCCTGCCAGGCTCCTCTGTTTATGGGGATTCTCCAGGCAAGAATATTAGAGTGGGTTGCTATGCTCATCTCCAGGGAATCTTCCCAACCCAGGGATTGAACCTGCATCTTCCGCATTGCAGGTGGGCTCTTTACTGTCTGAGCCATCAGGGAAGCGTGACATTGCCAAACTAAATATTAATTAGTTAATGGACTAAACAATTAAGCATTTTCAGAGTACATGTTTCCAGACCTCTGTAGTTTCTGCTATATAACCTGCCAAAATTAACAAGAACCAATTCATTACATATAAATATGCAAATATCTTTATGTTCAGTTAACTAAGTTGTTCACAACTAAAAAAATTACCAGATTAGAATAATGAATTTGTGCTATAGAGTAATGTTTTAGAATTTTTTTTTTTACATTTAGATAAAAAATGTTTTCTATCTTTAACCAATGGTGTTAAAGAATTTTTTATTGTTTGCTTTTGTTTTTTCATAAATGATAACCTTGCAAATTCTCTAAGCATGGATGATGTTTCTCAGGGAAACATAAGACACATGAAATTAGAGAGTGAGTATTCTATCACAAAATGAAGCTTGTGTGGTAGTACAGAACAAGAAGAGTTTTCTGTGAAGTTACTTTGGAAGACTTCATTTTTATTTCAAATGTAAAACCCATGGTAGTAGTAACTACTGGAACTCTCCAAGGTACTTCTGTTTGCACCATTTAGCTCTGGATTTCATTTAAAATTACTTCAAAAGCTCCAGGAAATGTCAGCTGTGGCAGTTGCATATCTTTTAGACATAGAAATAGAAATTGTAACTGACTTGCTTCTAGTGAAAATTTAATTTTGTTCTTTCTGTTTTATCTCTTTTTTGTTAGTTACTGTCTTATGCAACTATGTCAATAGGAACAAAGGAACTGGAACATTTGGCTCTTCTGGTTAGTTCCCTATGCCCTATGTCCTGGAGGATAACAAATTTATGTTTATTTCATAAATCAATAATAATGTGAAATAAACCCATTTACTATAAAGATCACTTTCTATTTAGGTCAAACAGATTTGGAGGTACCTTCAGTGAGATTTCTTAACTGGATGACTTGATAGGTCCCACTGTTTTCAAAACCTTAAAAGACAGAATCCATGTCTTCTTTATGTAAATTAAAGGTCATTAGAAGATAATAAATTATTATATTCTATTGGGAGGAAAATATAAATCCAAAACAAAATATATAAAAAGGAAAACTGTGGATACCAATGGGTGCCATAAAGATAATAAAACAAGATGATGTGATAGAGTTATCTGGGACAAGGAGCCTGATTTATCTAGGAGTTAAAACCAGTTACTCTGAGGAAGTGAAATATTAGTTGAATCCTGAATGATGAGAACTGAATACTCCTTCAAAGGAAAAGAGTGTTCCAAACAGAAAGAATTGCAGAGGTCCTGAGACACAAATTATCTTGGAGTTTGAGGAAAGAAACGTAAGTGTTCTAGCTAAGTCCAGAAGATGAGAACCTAAGTAGAGAGATATAAAGCCACAGGGAACATAATAAAATATATAGGCCATGATAAGGGATTTGGATATTTCAGTAAAGTGTAAGATGGAAAGCTTTTTGCATAAGAGTGAGAGTTTCTGAAAGAAAGCCTGAAGTGCCATGTGAAGATGGTACTGGAGGATGCAAGAACAAAGATAGACTGGTAAGAAGGTTTTTGTCGTCCACGCAAGGTCATAGAAGAACTTGCATTAGGGTTGGAGAAGAGGTGGTGATAGTAAGAAAGGTTGGCTTGAGATACACATGGAAGTATAACTAATAAATTAAAGGTGTAAGGAATACAGGCTGACTCCCAGAATGGTATGTACTGAAATATGGGAATTTGATATAAAATACGTTTTTTCATACACAGTAGTTATTTTGTTAATGTTTTAAGTTTGAGATGCCTATTAGATATCCAATTACATATATTAATAAGACAATTGCATAGTCCAAAACTAGAGAAAAGTCTAAAGTAGAGATAAAATTTGAGCATCATCAAAATTTTGTATTATTTTAAGCCCTTAAATTAGAGAGATTTCTTGCAATGAGAATGAGTCCTGAGAAGGAAAGAGCTAATGGCAAAGAACAAGAGTAATTCTGCGATTATAGATGTAGTAGAGAGAACACACCAGCAAATGAAAATGAAGAAAACCCAAGTAAAGAGCGTACATTTCAGATAAGTGTCCATAAAATTAAAGTGAGTCCAGTCAATCCAGTTACGTAATTTCACTGACAACTTTTAGCTGCAGTGATGTAGAGTAAGTGTATAGTTAGATTAATCTGGGCTGGGATTTTATTAGACAATTTTCATAGCAGTAGAAAGGGATTAGGTAATTATGATGTTTGCAAAAGAAGAAAAAGTGATTATAGTACTGGATCAAGAAATCTAGTATAGATAAGAAAGTTCTTGTAGAAAGTAGGATCACAGAATGAGAGATTTGCAATGCTCAGAGAAAGACACAATGAGAATTCTGAAAGGCATTCTTTCAGAACTGGAATGATTCAAGAAGGTAGTGGTGGGGAGAGGTGAAGGACAGGATTTATTAGGATTGTGGAGATCATTTGGATGATAATCATCAAGAAGAATGAGAGACTGAGAAGATTGGGCTTCTGATTCTGTTGGAGATGAAAGGAAGTGTGAGGTATGATAGAATTAGTCCTGGAAGTTGGAGCATGCTACTTGGCTTCAGCCTGGTTGTCTGCCAGAGCACAGGCAAAAACGGTAAAGGTAGTGGTGGGGAGAGGTGAAGGACAGGATTTATTAGGTTTGTGGAGATCATTTGGACGATGATCATCAAGAAGAATGAGAGACTGAGAAGACTGGGCTTCTGATTCTGTTGGAGATGAAAGGAAGTGTGAGGTATGATAGAGTTAGTCCTGGAAGTTGGAGCATGCTACTTGGCTTCAGCCTGGTTGTCTGCCAGAGCACAGGCAAAAACGGAGGATTTTTTAAGGAGGTAGAAACAGCTCCATTTTTTAGTTTGCAGTGGTTTCAGTGAGCATTTTGAATATTTTTCTTTTTTCATTTTTTACGGATGGTTTTAGGGAAAAGATTGTTTTTTTTTTAAAGAGCAAATTCAGGGTTTATCATAACTTCACTGTATTTAGAGCCAGTTAAACATCACTTTTTTTTTTGTATTTATTTATTTTTTTACACGAACTCCCAAACATGAACCCCCCTCCCACCTCCCACCCCACATCATCCCTCCAGATCATCCCCATACACCAGCCCCAAGCGTCCTGCATCCTGCATTGAACATAGACTGGCAATTCATTGCTTACATGATAGTATACAAATTTCAATGCTATTCTCCCAAATCATCCCACCCTCTCCCTCTCCCTCTCCTTCTCTCTCAGAGTCCATAAGTCCGCTCTACACATCTGTATCTCTTTTGCTGTCTTGCATACAGGGTCCTCATTACCATCTTTCTAAATTCCATATATATGTGTTAGTATACTGTAT
>SJYX01023307.1:346750-358469 GCA_006410675.1 Oreotragus oreotragus | reverse complement strand
AAAGCATCAATTCTTTGGCATTCAGCTTTCTTCACCGTCCAACTCTCACATCCATACATGACTACTGGAAAAGCGATAGCCTTGACTCTGTCTCTTATACACATCTGGTGGGGGGCGGGGTTCATGTTTGGGAGTTCATGTACACCCATGATGGATTCATGTCAATGTACGCCAAAACCAATACAGTACTGTAAAGTAAAATAAAGTAAAAAAAATAAAAATAAAAAAAAATAAAGTCTAAGAGACTTTTAAAATTCTTGGTTGTACATAAACTCTTTCTAGTTTGTATAAAAAACTAAACACTTAAAAGTAGCTTTGGACTTTTTCATTGTACCTGTAATAAAAATGAGAATTTTTTTTAATTTTTACATTCAATAGAGAAAAGAAAATTAACACAGTTATAATTTGGCATGACTTTGGCAAGATTTTTTCTATACTATTTAAAATCAATTATGTTCTTATAGGATTTAAGGAACGAAATGAGAGATTTAAGAAATTGGAATAGATATCAAAATTGGGAGTAAAATCCAAAGACATTTTTCCATATTAATAATGTTTTTCTAGAAGTAGAAGCAGCTGTTTATCGTAGAAGTAGTAGTTTAGTTTATCGTAGCTGATGAAAAGTATGAGTTGAATGTGACCTGAAATAAAAGAAATGGAGTAATTTCAGGTGGAAGAACTGAGCAGTTTATTTATGTTCTGTTTGTAAGGGATGTTCAAAATATTTTACATCTACAAATCTGAACTGGTCATAGCTTGGCACTTCAATGATAAACCTTAATTTCTTAATTGTTGGGTGTTCTTTGAGAAGGGCTGGGAACTAGATCATCCAGAAGAGCATTTAGGGAACTTAGAGCTGAATATTTTCTTACCAGTAAATATTATTTTTTTATTATTTAACAACCAGTATGCGTGTTCTACTTGCAC
Organism: Oreotragus oreotragus; assembly: GCA_006410675.1. NCBI lineage: Eukaryota > Metazoa > Chordata > Mammalia > Artiodactyla > Bovidae > Oreotragus > Oreotragus oreotragus. The sequence continues at coordinate 357,542 of SJYX01023307.1, read as the reverse complement.
AGTAGCTACAAAACAGTATGCCATCACCTCCTAACACTTCTATTCAGGAAGGTTCTGTCATCCTTATATGGAATAACTATCCATATTCCATAGTTATATGGATATCATATACAGATAATTATATGGATACTATATATATAGGACAATGGCACAGGCTCCAATTATTACCTGTAAACCTGTGGTATTTCAATTGTTTTTCTTCTTTATCTCATTCTTCTCACCACTTCATGAGGTCCAGGGAAAATTATGTATTTAAAATTAGTTCGGATTCACAACCCAATTCCACTATAAACTGAAAGTAATTTTGGGTAAAAACCTTCAACATTCAACTTCATCTTCTGTGAAATGAGGCTCAAGAGGTTTAGAGACAAAGAACAGAAAACAGCATCGAGGGTATGACAGTTAATAAATGGTAACGACTGCTCCTGTTCTGAGAATTGGAAGGGGACTGCTAAAGGTGGGTTCTTCACCTAGAGTCCATCCGTGGTTGATCCATAGACCGTCCAATGATTCCCTAACAGTTCAAGCGCTTTAGAGACAAAGAACAGAAAACAGCATCGAGGGTATGACAGTTAATAAATGGTAACTACTGCTCCTGTTCTGAGAATTGGAAGGGGACTGCTAAAGGTGGGTTCTTCACCTAGAGTCCATCCGTGGTTGATCCATAGACCGTCCAATGATTCCCTAACAGTTCAAGCGCTGCTGCTGCTGCGTCGCTTCAGTTGTGTCCAACTCTGTGGGACCCCATAGACGGCAGCCCAACAGGCTCCGCCGTACCTGGGATTCTCCAGACAAGAGTACTGGAGTGGATTGCCATTTCCTTCTCCAATGCATGAAAGTGAAAGTGAAGTCGCTCAGTAAAATTGGTTAAATCTATATACACACTCTTCTTCAGAAAGGGTTCACAGTATTTGTAAGATTCTTAAAAAGTGTTTTGAATTTAAAATAGCTAAGAAAATGTGATTGAAGAAAAAGTTGGCAAAAAAAGAGAAGGAATGGCATGGAAATAGAAACAGATGAAGAACCAGGGAATAAGGACAGCTAAGCAGAGACTCATGACTTTAAATGGGGGAACTAATGTGGAGAATTCACAGAGAAAAGAGGTTATAGCATTGATATGATATTGAAGAAGAAGGAGGTAGTGTTGGCAGGAATGAGTAGATACAGTCAGACAGAATTAATACCACCAAGTAAAAAACATCAAAGCTTTGCAATGGGGTCTGCAGTAAGGGCAGCTACCCTTAACGGATTCCTGGGAAGCTTTTATATTTCAAATTGCTTCTGTTTTATCTTTCCTTGTTACACAGAACTATTTACATAGTTCAGCTTATTGTACTAAGTTTTTTATATTGATATTCCTACCTCATTTTGAGACATTTAAGCTGTCTCATCATCATTACATTATCATTTGTCTGATGTTACTTATTCTCAAAAACTGATATTAGAATTTGATGAAGCTTATTCAGAGAGGACTTTCATACACAGGTTAAATGTTTAAACTTGCATGTCAGTTTCTATTCTCTCTGACAGTTGATCATTTGATTCTCTTGAACATTTTTTTAAGAGTGAGCAAGAAAAGTTATTTATTGTTATCTGAAAAAGCAAACTAATCAACCCTCTATTAAAAAGAATTTAAGGATATTCAAAAGTATGTGTTACTCTGAGTGAAAAGTAAATAAGAGAAATTCTGCTTGACTTCATTTATGTTAATAAATTATAAAATATGTCATCAAAACATATCTTAGGATTAGAATAAATATGGGGGAAAAGCAGAAATATTGTTTAAACCATACTAAGCAAAATTTCTTCAAATGTTAATTTTTTTCTTAAAAATATAAAATGAAGCTGTATGAGAAATTATAGGATGAGTATTAAACAGTTTACTTTCTGAAAATGCATATTCAGCAAACATCTACTTCATGTCTACTCTATGTCAATTACAAAGCTTATAGGAATCTTAATTTCACAGTAACTCATTTCCTGATCTTATAAATAGTAAATGGCAGCTCTAAAGGTTATGATTTAGCCAAAACTACACAGTTGTAACTTATATTTGCCAAGTGCCTAACCTGTGTTATTAATTTTTATCTTTTCTCTTAAATCCTTGTAAACACAATCTAAGAGAAGCCTTATTGCTATTATTCATATTTTACACAAATGACAACTAAGGCCGAGACAAGTTAAATAACTTGCCTATATATATATATGAGATATAGAAAGGTTTCATAGATGAAAGAACCCATGTCTCTTTGCCTTAAATTCAGTGCTGTTTATAATATGTCATATTTATTCCTTTATTTTCAAAAAGAATATTCATTATGTACCTCATATTTTCCAGACATGATAAACACTGTACCTAAATTATGGTGAACAAAATAGTCATGACCCTTGTTCTAACAGAGTTTATAAATTATTATGGGAAACAGATTTTAAATAAGCCAGCAAGCAAGAAACTATGAAGAAAAAAAGCAACTTATTGAAAGTAAAGAAAGGATGTGATCAGAGAGGACCTTTGTGGGAATCATCTATAAAAAGAGAAAGTATGTTTCAGCCAGATGGAAGAGCATGTGCAAAGGCTCTGAGATATGAAAGAGGCTAGATTTATTAGCTCCAAATGAACACAATGATCAAAGACTTTTTTTACACAGATGATGAAATGTGCCTATCAAATAAAAAGATCACACAAATTGGTATGCTAGTATATTGAGTATCAATCACCAAGTTACTTTACTTGAAAATGTTTCCTAGAAAAAATTATATGTGTATCAGTTCAGTTCAGGCATTCAGTCATGTCTGACTTTTTGTGACCCCATGGCAACACGCCAGGCCTCCCTGTCCATCACCAATTCCCAGAGTCTACCCAAACCCACCTCCGTCGAGCTGGTGATGCAATCCAGCCGTCTCATCCTCTGTCGTCCCCTTCTCTTCCTGCCCCCAATCCTTCCCAGCATTAGGGTCTTTTCCAATGAGTCAACTCTTCACATGAGGTGGCCAAAGTATTGGAGTTTCAGCTTCAATGTCAGTCCTTCAAATGAACACCCAGGACTGATCTCCTTTAGGATGGATGGGTTGGATCTCCTTGCAGTCCAAGGGACTCTCATGAGTCTTCTCCAACACCACAGTTCAAAAGCATCAATTCTTTGGCATTCAGCTTTCTTCACCGTCCAACTCTCACATCCATACATGACTACTGGAAAAGCGATAGCCTTGACTATATATATATATTTATATCCCATTGTGTGTAGGTGTGAGGGTTACGATAAGTACATTTTGCCTAGTTATAAAATTTATACATGAAAAATGAGAATTTTAATGCACATTAAATTTTGTTAAAAATTATAAAAGGAAGCATGCAACTATAGTATCATTTTTTTAAATTGTTACTTAACTAGAACTAAACCAATTAGCATTCAGACCTGTTATAATGACATAGGCAGACATCAAAGGAAAGCTGATGAAATAACTCATTGGAAACATCTTTAAGTGTTACTGTATAATTCTTGCCTCCCATAGCTCTTCTAAATCAGGACTGTCTCCTCAGTGGCATGTATCCTTTATTCCATAACATTTGTGAAATTTTTATTACCTAAAATATCTTAATACAGTGTCATTTTCCTCCATCTATTATAATTCACAGTTCCCTTTACTTACCACAGTAAACAGGTCTCTGTGATATCAATAATTGGAACACATAGCTTACCAAGAAATTCATGATTTGGATGAGTTGTTTAAATTCTCAAATAAAAAATTATTCTATTATATATAATAACCTTTTATGATCTTGAATACAGAAAACATATGAAAAAATTAAATATTCCCAACCATATTCATTTCCGCATTGAATTTTGTTAAAGATGCCATATTCAAAGTTTTGGTTTACTATCTAATTGATCTCTTATAAACTTTCATTTTCTTCAGTGTCTTTCCTTCAACTTGAAATTCTCTACCTTTCCATTTTCCTGTCTTATAGAGAAACTTTTAGCATTTTGGTAAGCTTCTGCAAAACTGGGGTTAGCAGTTGATTTTGTTTTTGCTAATAGATAAAGATCCAGGGTGTTTCCATTAATGGAGCACTTCTTCATGTGAACTGGTACAGGCACTGTATTCTTGGGACATTGGGGTCGTAGTATTGTCACATTCAATCTTGCATGTGGAAAATGTCTTTTTTTTCCAAAGTGTGTTGAGAATAATTTTAATTTGTCATGGTTCTTCAAAAGTTAAAAAAATCAAATTATTTTAAAACTCCACTAAAACAGATCTCTTTGCCAACAAAAAGTGCTATATTATTAAACAGAACTTTTTTATTGAGACTCATCAGCAGTCATTTATATTGAACATAAGACTTGAGTCTCCTGGGGTCTTATGGACTAAGTACTTGTTTCAGTCTCACCACTGAATTATTGTTGTTCTGTTGCTCAGTCATGTCTGACTCTTTGTGACTGAGCACGCCCGTTTTCCCTGTCCTTCACCGTCTGCCAGAGCCTGCTCAAACTCATGTCAATTGAGTCGGTGATGCCATCCAACCATCTCATCGTCTGTCTTCCCCTTCTCTTCCCGCCTTCAATCTTTCCCAGCATCAGGGTCTTTTCCAATGAGTTAGTTCTTTGTATCAGGTGGCCAAAGTATTGTAGTTTCAGCTTCAGCATCAGTCCTTCCAATGAATATTCAAGTTTTATTTCCTTTAGGATTGACTGGCTTTACTGGTTTGAATAGATATAGGAAATATATTTTCTTGGTCTTAATATCTATGTACATAATTTGAAAAGTTTTATTAGATTTAAATTTGAACCTTAGCATTTCACAATATGTGTTTTTTGCTTGCCATCACATAAAAATAAATTAATTAATTTCTAAAGTTAAAACTTTGATGTTTTTGGATAGATCTGCTGCTGCTGCTGCTGCTAAGTCACTTCAGTCGTGTCCGACTCTGTGTGACCCCATAGACGGCAGCCGACCAGGCTCCCCCATCCCTGGGACTCTCCAGGCAAGAATACTGGAGTGGGTTGCCATTTCCTTCTCCAATGCATGAAAGAGAAAAGTGAAAGTGAAGTCGCTCAGTCTGTCCGACTGTTAGCAACCCCATGGACTGCAGCCCACCAGGCTACTCTGTCCATTGGATTTTCCAGGCAAGAGTACTGGGGTGGGGTGCCATTGCCTTCCCCGTTGGATAGATCTAGAAGAGAGAAAATCAGAAAAGTCATAGTTCAATTCAACAACATCATCAATCAATTGAATATACTAGATATCTATAGAATATTTTACCCAATAACAGTAGAAAAAACATTCTTCTAAAGCTTGAATGGAATATTCACCAAGTTAGACCACCTTCTAGGCCATAGATCACACCTTTAAAAGTTTTAAATAGGAATTATGTAATGTCTATTCTTATATCACCATGGAATTAAAATGAGAAATTAATAGCAGAAAAATATCAAGAAAATCCCCAAATACTTGAAGATTAAATAACTCATAGGTCAAAAAAATAGAAAGGCTAAACTAAATGAAAATATAACTTCTAAAAATTTGGACAATTTAGGAAAACAATGTAGTAGGAAATTTATAACATTGAATGCATATATTAAATAGAAAGAAAAATCTAAAATCAATAATCTAAGCTTCTATCTTAAGAAAGTAGAAAAAAGAAAAAATCAAATTCCAAAGGAAGCAGAAAAAACATAATAGTAAAATTTTGCACAGACATAAATGAATTTTGTTAAAGGAAATCAGTAGAGAACTATAACAAAAGCAGAAACTGGTTCTTTGAAAAGAGTAATAAAATTGGTAAGACTTAATGGAGAAAAATAAGGACAAAACATATTACTAATAGCAGAAATGAAAGAGGAGACATCACTACAGATCTTATGGACATTAAAAGGATAATAAAGGGATGTTATTAACAACCCTATGCTTACAAATGTGACAACCTAGGTGAAATGTACCTATTCCTTAAAAGACACAATCTACCAAAATTCACATAAGAAGAAATGGACCATAGGCCTGTAACTATTAAAGAAATTGAATCAATAATCAATTGGGACTTCCTGGTGTCCCAGTGGTTAAGACTCCACCTTCCAATGCAGGCGACATGTTAGTTCCCTGGTATAGGAACTAACCGGTCCACTCTGAAGGAGATCAGACCTGGGATTTCTTTGGAAGGACTGATGCTAAAGCTGAAACTCCAGTACTTTGGCCACCTCATGCGAAGAGTTGACTCATTGGAAAAGACTCTGATGCTGGGAGGGATTGGGGGCAGGAGGAGAAGGGGACGACAGAGGATGAGATGGCTGGATGGCATCACTGACTCGATGGACATGAGTCTGAGTGAACTCCGGGAGTTGGTGATGAACAGGGAGGCTTGGCGTGCTGCAATTCATGGGGTCGCAAAGAGTCGGACATGACTGAGTGACTGGACTGAACTGATGGGAGCTAAGATCCCACATGCCACACAGTGCAGCCAATTTTAAAAAATAATAATTCAAAAACATAAAGCAGTAGACCTAGACTGTATCGGGTTCTATTGAATTCTAGCAAACATTTAATGGAAAAATTTTACCAATTATCTATAATCTCTCCCAGAAGATATAGGAAAGGAAATACCTCCTAACATTCTATGAGATCAGCATTACCCTAATATCAAACCAGACGAAGACATTGCAGGAAAAGCAAACTTTAGACCAATATTTCTCATGAACATATATTCAAAAATCCTCAACATAATACTATATATATTTGTTGACATCCACAAAATAACGTGGCAAATTTTGTTGGGATTGTGTTGAATCTATGGATTAAGGTTAAAAAGCCTTCCTATCTATAACATTGGAGGAACTTTCCATTTAGTTGTTCTTTGATTTCTTTCATCAGAGTTATAACACTATAAAGTTTTCCTCATATAGATCTTGAATATATTTTGCTAGATTTATACCTAAGTACTTTTTGAGGCGTACCAATATAAAAGACAGTGTTTTTGATTTCAAATTCCTATTGTTCATTTTTGATATGCAAGAAAATGGTTTACTTTTGTAGATTAATCTTGTATCTCATAACTTAGTTATTATAACTAATTAGTTACAGGAAGTTTTTGTTGTTGTTGTTGACTCTTCTGAATTTCTTTACATACACAGTCATGTTATCTGTAAATAAAGACAAGTTTTTTTTTTCCCTCCCAATCCCAAATTTTTGTTTCTTATTCTTGTTTTAATGCATTAGCTAGGACTTCCCATAGGATGTTAAAAAGAAGTATTGAGAGGGGAAATCCTTGCCCATTCTGATATTAGCAGAAAAGCTTCAATTTCTCACCAAGTCTGATGTTAGTTGTAAGTTTTATGGTAGATGCACTTTATCAATTTGAGGAAGTTATTCTCTAATTCCTAGTTAAATCAGAGTTTTTATGAAGAGTCTTGAGTTTTGTCAAATACCAAAATACTAGAAAATTGATCCTGACAATTATAGAGAATTTACACCACCCAACTGAAAGTTATTTCAGAAATGCAAGGCTAGTTCAAAAGTCAAAAATAAGTTAATGGAATCAATTCACATTAACAAACTAAAGGGGGAAAATCACATGGCTGTATTAATAAACATGGAAAAGTATTTTTAAAAATCCAACACTCTTCATGATAAACAGATGTCATGATGTTACAATGTCTTTCATATTGGTACCTCTCAAAAATACTTAGGTATAAATCTAGCAAAATATATACAAGGTCTATATGAGAAAAACATCATAACTTTGTGACATTTAGTGTTATAGTGTTAGATGTTATAGTGTTATAACTCTGATGAAAGAAATCAAAGAACAGCTAACTAAATACAGAGTTACTCCAGTGTTATAGTTAGGAAGGCTTTTTAACTTCAATCAATAGATTCAACACAATCCCAATAGAATTTGCCAAGTTATTTTGTGGATATCAACAAGTTGACCCTAAAGTGTATATGGAGAGGCAAAAGACCAAGGCTAGCCAACACAATCTTGAAGGAAAAGAACCGAGTTCCAGAACTGACAACATCAAGACTTACTATAAAGCTATTGTAGTCAAGAAAATCTAGTACTATTAAGAAAATAAACAAGTCCATTAGTGGAACAGGAATGAGAGCCCAGAAGTAGACTTACATAAATACAGCCAGGTGATTTTTGAAAAAGGAGCAAAACTAATACGAAAGTAATACGTGGAACAAAGACAGCCTTTCCAACAAATAATAATATATCATTGTAAGTTTATAGATGGTAACAGATGTACTACTCTTGTGTAAAGTGTTAATAATGAGAGAGGCTCTGTGTATGTGATGGCAGGGGATATATGAAAACTCTGCACTTCCTGCTCAGTTTCACTGTGAACCTAAAACTGCTTCAAAAATATAGGTTTGGTTTTTTTTTAATTGGAAGTTTTACACAAGTATCTCTTTTTCTAGTAGCCATCTGTTAGAGCTATCTAACTCTTCAAATTGCTATAGCCCCTTCTAGCTTGTTCCTAGTTTTTCTCATTTGCATTTGTAACCCTTGAGCTTTAAAATTAATCATCTCTGATATTTAGTATTTCTTTTAGCTGAATCTAGCTGAACAAACCATTGCATTTTTCCTATGTAATTTTCTTCCCTCTATTGTTCATGCTCCATAATGAACATTTCACATGTTTCACCATTGATACAATCTGCTCACTAACTGGTTTGCTGCTTTATATTACCAAATCAAACCAATTTGGTGCCAACTAAAATACAGTGTCCTATTAACAGGCCTGGATATACTCTCAGAGAAATGGAGAGGAGAAGAGATGGCTTGTGGCTCTTACACTCATCTTTATTTCTTCATCATTATTTCTAAAGCAAAGTAACGCCTTTTCATTCTTTTTATGTATACCCTGTATGCTTTCAGTCTATGATTTCTTTTTTCATAAAAATGATGGATAGGGAGGAAAGGGAAAGACAAACAGGAAGAAGAGAACTATATTCAAGAGACCACCTCTGAATGTTCATTTCAAAATTGCACACATATATATGTAAGTATTGATATACACACACACTGTGTTGTGTTCTATGTAGACTGACACTAAGGCTGCATAGAAACTCAGGTCAGTGAATTTATTGTTGGTGTTTTCTCCAGAGAAATTTCTCAGGAACAAAACATGCATCATTTTAGGCTTCTTAGACTATGGTCCACTGGAGAAGGGAAAGGCAAACCACTTCAGTACCCATATCTTGAGAACCCCATGAACAGTATGAAAAGGCAAAACATAGAACACTGAAAAGGGAACTACCCAGGTGGATAGTTGCCCAATATGCTACTGGAAATCAGTGGAGAACTAACTCTGGGAAGAAAGAAGAGACAGAGCCAAAGCAAAAACAACACCCAGCTGTGGATGTGACTGCTGATGAAGTAAACTCGGATTCTGTAAAGAACAATACTGCATAGGAACCTGGAATGTCAGGCCCACGAATCAAGGCAAAGTCAAAGTGGTCAAACAGGAGATGGCAAGAGTGAATATCAACATTTTATGAATCAGCAAACTAAAATGGACTGGAATGGGTGAATTTAACTCAGATGACCATTATGTCTACTGCTAAGGGCAAGAATCCCTTAGGAGAAATGGAGTAGCTATCATAGTCAACAAAAGAGTCTGAAATGCAGCTCTTGAATGCAGTCTCAAAAACGACAGAATGATCTTTTTCCAAGGCAAACCATTCAATATCACAGTTATCCAAGTCTATGCCCTGACCAGTAATGGTGAAGAAGCTGAAGTTGAAGGGTTCTATGAAGACCAACAAGACCTTCCAGAACTAACACCTAAAAAAGATGTCTTCTTTGTTAGAGGGAACTGGAATGCAAAAGTAGGAAGTCAAGAAAAACCTGGCGTAACAGGTAAGTTTGGCCTTGGAATACAGAATGAAGCAGGGCAAATGCTAACAAAGTTTTGCCAAAAGAACACACTGGCCATAGCAAACACCCTCTTCAAACAACACAAGAGAAGACTCTACACATGGACATCACCAGATGGTCAATAACAAAATCAGATTGATTACATTCTTTGCAGCCAAAGATGGAGAAGCTCTATAGAGTCAGGAAAAACAAGACCGGGAACTGTGGCTCAGATCATGAACTCCTTATTGCCAAATTCAGACTTAAATTGAAGAAATTAGGGAAAACCACTAGACATTCAAGTAGGACCGAAATCAAATCCCTATGATTATACAGTGGAAGTGAGAAATAGATTCAAGGGATTCGATCTGATAGATAGAGTGCCTGAAGAACTATGGGCAGAGGTTTGTGGCATCATAAAGGAGGCAGGGATCAAGACCATTACCTAGGAAAAGAAATGCAAAAAGCCAAAACGGTTGTCTGAGGAGGCCTTACAAATAGCTGAGAAAAGAGGGGAAGCAAAAGACAAAGGAGAAAAGGAAAGATATACCCATTTGAATACAGGTCCCAAAAAATAGCAAGGCGAGATAAGAAAGCCTTCCTCAGTGATCAGTGCAAAGAAATAGAGGAAAACAATAGAATGGGAAAGACTAGAGATCTCTTCAAGAAAATCAGAGATACCAAGGGAATATTTCATGCAAAGATGGTCACAATAAAGGACAGACATTGTATGGACCTAACAGAAACAGAAGGTATTAAGAAGAGGTGGCAAGATACACAGAAAAACTGTACAAAAAAGATCTTCACGACCCAAATAATCATGAGGGTGTGATCACCTAGAACCAAACATCCTGGAATGCAGAGTCAAGTGGCCCTTAGGAAACATCATACAAAGCTAGTGTAGGTTATGGAATTCTAGTTGAGCAATTTCAAATCCTA
>SJYX01023307.1:306316-339907 GCA_006410675.1 Oreotragus oreotragus | reverse complement strand
GCAGCCCACCAGGCTCCCTGGTCCCTGGGATTCTCCAGGCAAGAACACTGGAGTGGATTGCCATTTCCTTCTCCAATGCATGCAAGTGCAAAGTAAAAGTGAAGTCATTCAGTTGTGTCCAACTCTTAGACCCCATGGACTGCAGCCTACCAGACCCCTCCACCCATGGGATTTTCCAGGCAAGAGTACTGGAGTGGGGTGCCATTGCCTTCTCCGTACATAAGCTCATGCTGATATAAATACATGAGTGATTAAATAAATGAATAAAGGAAAGGAGATAAATTGCATTTACAGAGGAATTCCAAATATGTTATACTGTTCCCTGGAGTGTGGGCTGACTTAGTGACTTACAAAGAATCAGGTATAGAAAGAGGACACTAGAGATGCAACAGTGGAGAAACCTGGCAAACCCTGTTTTAACCAAGAGGTCAAGGTTAACAGCACAGCGATGTCATGTTCCCCTTGATACGATGTGATGAGCGGGCATGTCACCTCTGTGGTAGACTTTACAGAAACTGCTGCTGCTGCTGCTAAGTCACTTCAGTCGTGTCCAACTCTGTGTGACCCCATAGACGGCAGCCCACCAGGCTCCCCCATCCCTGGGATTCTCCAGGCAAGAACACTGGAGTGGGTTGCCATTTCCTTCTCCAATGCATGATAGAGAAAAGTGAAAGTGAAGTCGCTCAGTCTGTCCGACTGTTAGAGACCCCATGGACTGCAGCCCACCAGGCTACTCCGTCCATTGGATTTTCCAGGCAAGAGTACTGGGGTGGGGTGCCATTGCCTTCCCCGCTTTTTTTCCTTTACTCTTCTGTAAAGAGCACTCTTACTGCATTATTTGGCTTTACCTAAAGGCTCAATATATTACAAATGCATTAATTATCTTATATGAGTAGATATGTCTTAAAATAATTCTGTAATTAACATAAGTATTTATTATCATTTCTGTATGCTGCTGCTGCTACTAAGTTGCTTCAGTCGTGTCCGACTCTGTGCGACCCCATGGACGGCAGCCCACCAGGCTCCCCTTTCCCTGGGATTCTCCAGGCAAGAACACTGAAGTGGGTTGCCATGTCCTTCTCCAATGCATGAAAGTGAAAAGTGAAACTATTTATTATCATTTCTGTATGCTGCTGCTGCTGCTGCTAAGTCGCTCAGTCGTGTCCGACTCTGTGCGACCCCATGGACTGCAGCCCACCAGGTTCCTCCATCCATGGGATTTTCCAGGCAAGAGTACTGGATGAATGTAAATGCAGTGATGTTTAATTATGAGCTGTTACTGACCCAACAAAGAGAGATAACAGAATCCCTTTTTAACTTGCAGTAAGTATTTCTAGGGCTACCCTGCTGGCTCAGCTGGTAAAGAACGTGGTTCCAATGCAGGAGACTCCTGTTCGATTCCTGTGTCAGGAAAATCCCCTGGAGAAGGAAACGGCCACCCACTCCAGTATTCTCGTGTGGAAAATCCCATGGACAGAGGAGCCTAGTGGGCTATAGTCCATGGGGTCACACAGAGTTATTTATGACTGAGCTTCTAAGCATGAAATATTCTGAGTTGCAAATAACCTCTGAAAATCCCACCATCTGGGTTTTTGTTGTTGTTCTTGTTGTTGTTTGGGTTTTCTTTCTTTCTTTTTTTTTTTTTCTGGTATGAGTGTTCCACACCAATACATCATCAAAGAAGTCTTTCAATGCAGAAAGGGAAAATTAAGACCCAGGCTTTGTTCCCAGGCTCTACCACTGTCTCAGCGATTCTCCTGAGGCATCTCCTCTTGTACCAGTGCCCAGAACAAGAAAACACGTGTCGTGCTACTCTGCACAGTCAGTGTGACTTCTCAAGAGACAGGACATTCAACTGACTTCAAAATAATAAGCGAATATTTAACAATTCATTGAATGTGAAATAGTACCGTACGGTTGTTATAAAGCTAAAAGTAAAAATCACTTTTCGATTTTTTTGGCATACTTTTTATTCTCTAACAGTTTACCATTTGAGTAGATTTGAGCTTTTCTTTAAACAAAAAGCCTTGTGACATAATTATTCAGATATAACCTCTAAGAAATCTTTAGCCTTCAAAAAAAGGCTTTGGTGCCTTTTATTTCAAAATATGCTCATGCATAACAATGAACATGCTCTTCCTCTGAGAAGGTTTTGTCATGAATACATTAGGAGAAGAAAACACTCAGGTGAATTTATTTAATGATTGATAGTGGAAATAGAATCTTAAGGAAATGTCCATCTTCCTGAAACATGAGTTCTGTATTTGTTACTTCTTATTATCATCTAATACTGATGTGTGCAGTTCCCTGGCATAGGTGAGCTGCAAGTCTTATTAGCAATATAAAGTATCTGCATTGGAATTTTTTTCAAACACTAATCTCTCTCCATTAATCTCAAATAATATTAATACCAGTCGAGCAGTGCTAAAGAGACCATTCTCATGATAGAATTGTGTGTTCTTGCTTGACACATTTTAAATTAAATGAGTATTTGTTTTTCAAAGACTGGACATTATTAGTGGTAATATTTCATTAAAACAGATTAGTTTTGCAGGTGTTCTAAGGAGTCATTTAAATTCAAAACTGCCAGTTTGAAAGTGGATTAATTTACATTTTCATTAAATAAAGTTCACAAAATAATCATTAATAGAATCATAACATTTAGAAAGAATCCTCAAATAGTAGGGCTTCTCCCACTCTGACAGTTTTTATTTTACAATTCTGAAGCTCTTCAAGCCCAGAAAGAAATGAATTTCAGTTACCTAATATTCTAGGACCACCAAATCAGAGACGATAAAGGAAGAGTGTCCTTAGCATCTAATCCCAAGGAAGTAACAACCTAATATGACAGACTAGTGATCTGGTATCTGCTGAAATTCCTGAGGACAGGGAACCCCAAACTGCTCCTGAATCATCCATCTCATTTTTGAGCTATGGTGTTTGTAACTTTTGTTTAAGGTCCCAGGTCGTCCATCTGGAATTACAGTAAGTCTTTTGTTCTCTTCCACACTTGTCTTCCATCTCTGATTGCAGCTCTTATGGCCCTTTGGGGAGCTTTTCTCTTGTCCCTTCTTAACACTTTCACCCATTCCTCATCAGGTCTTTCTTTCCAAATCAAAATCTTTTGTTGCCTCTTTCCCTTAGGATTTTATTCTATCAATTATCGCTCTAAATGTGATCTCAAGAGTAGAAGACTATAATAATTTGATTTTTATCTCATTGGACACTTTAGCGTTCAGAGAGGCTACTTCTGGTGTGGCTATTAAAATTTATATTATTACAAGTATATAATTAACATTATATTATTTTAGTTGTATGGTGTTTGTAACATTTCTTTAAAGCCAATCTTAATTACTCTAGAGTATCATTATTAATGATAACATCCATAGTATGAGCATGTTTTATAAAACTTTAATTTACTATATTTTCTTCTGGGGATTTGAGACATTTATAATGAGCTAACAAGGATAAATTTAGGAACCGTAACCAGTTAACTACTTTGAGGATTGTAGTACTTTGATATAATTAAAGTCATTCTATAGCAATGTATAAAGTAGCAATTATGCAATTTCCTCCATCCGGGAAAACCGAGCCTTTGTAAAGGCCAGATTATTGGAGCTTCCTTCCTAATAAATAGGTCAGACATTAGCTGGAGGCATCTTGAAGGCTGTTAAGCATTATTTAACATTATTGCTGCTATAAACAAACTATACATTTCTAAAGAAGATGCCAGTATTTATTTGCAGATTATTTAGGAATCACTACTCTATCCTCCTCAGGGAATTTTTTAATGCTAGTAAATAAAATTAATTGAATGATTAATTTATGTCAGGTACCATGATAAGTCCTCTATATGTATTATTTCTTCTATGTATTACATTATTTTGATCTATATATTATTGAGCCCATTTTACAGATGAGTAAACAGAAGATTTCTAGAGATTAAATTGCCAAAGATCATAATTCTAGTTAGTAAAAAAAAAACAAAAAAAAAACAGGACTTGATCAACTGTGTCTGACACCCAAGGTCTTAACTACTTTGAATCATCCACCCACTCCTTTACTTACTTACTTATTAATAAAATAAACTTGCCTCTAGTATTGATAAGGGATTTCCTTGGTGGCTCAGATGGTAAATAATTTGCCTGCAATGTGGGAGAAAGATCCCCTAGAGAAGGGAATGCCAGTCCACTCCAGTATTCTTGCCTGGAGAATTCCATGGACAGAGGAGCCTGTTGAGCTGCAGTCCGTGGGGTCACAAAGAGTCGGATACGACTGAGTGACTGGCACACAGTGTTGATAAGTCTCAGAACATTAACTAGTAAGTGCTGGATCTTAACTAACCTTCGGGGACTGAACTTCTGAGCTCAACACCAATAGCCAAGAGTTCTAATATACATATCACACTTAGCTTCCATTTGGGCTTCATATTTTGGAATTCAGAGAAACAAAATATTGTTTGCTTTGTCTCTATTTCTCTTCTCCCTCATAATTTAAGTTAAGGCACCTCAAACTTTCTCACCAAAAGGTTCCTAGTAGCAGAACTTAATGAAAATGTGTCATTGAATGCAATTGAGAAAAAATTCCCTCTTACAAGCTATACATTCCATCAAATTTTTGTTTTTTAGCTTAAAAATTAATGTAAATTTTATACTGTATGGAGTAATACATAGTTATTCTATATCCATGTGATTTTATCCTAATATTTTTAACAAAATTGAAGCTTTGGAAAGAAGTGCCATGGAACTCTCAGTTTGAGAATTATTTTATGCAAAGATGATACAGATAGGATATGGATATAAATAATACATACTCTGTGTCCAAGTTAAGCTCAAAATCTACCTGAGAGACAGCCTAGCAAATAGTTCTAATACTTACTAGCCCTCTACTAATAGAAGTTATTGGGTTACTCTTAATAGCTATTAATAAGATATTAAAAATCTGTTTATCTAACTTTGTTTTTAAACTCACATGGGCCATTTACAGGCAGTGAAGGACTATTGATGCTACAAATGTAGATGGCCCTTCTCAGTTGCTTTCTAATTTAGGTTCTCTTTGAGGTTTTGCTGTGAATGTATCTCCTTTAAGGATCTTTATATAGGAGAGTAGATTTCTGAGACAGGAAGCCAAATCAAAAGTGTTATTATAGCATTTCATATATTGATTTGATGTGTTCAGCTCTAAGCCCCAACATCTCTTAGTTTTAGCATTCTTTTCCCTATTACAGCCTTTCATGCTGACCACAACTTGTTGATTATTGATATCTGGTGCTTTGATTTGGCCAGTATTAAAGAGTTTCAGTGTTATGGCTCATATGCAACTAGCTTATTTTTTTCAGTGTTCTCATCCATCTTTACCATCATATCATGGGACCTCAAGGTCTTTGAGACTTGGGTTTGAATTCCGTCTAATACATTGTTAGCATTTCTTATGTGATTTCTGAAAATTGTTGTACATGGCTCAGTTATTTTTGTTCTTTTAAAACTTTTAAATTAAAATGTATATATTCTAAAAAGTACAAAAATCATTAAATAAGTACTCATATATTTCTTACAATTTTGTACACTACTACATGCAAAATATGCAAAACATTAATAATATGTACTGAAATTCCAGGCCTACTTTTAGCAATCTGAATAAATGTCAGATATGAATAGAGATTTTATAAATATTCAATTAGACATTATGCTGTTCAAGTAGTTTCTGTATGTCTAATTGTGCATTCACTGACAAGAATGATGTATAATAGTCAAAACCTAGAAAAACATGCTTGAGTATTTAATTATGTAGTAAAAATTGAAGCAATGTGATATAACTGCTTAATAAAGTTCAAAACAGTCTACTAAGAGACTTAAAAGACTTTTTTCCCACTTGGAAGAATTTAGGTAGGCTTCATGAAGAAGGTGGCATTTGAATAGGACTTAAGAAATAGGTGAGCAAACTTCCTTTAAAAGACCAAAGGCCAGATAGTAAAAAGTTAAGGTTCTCTGGCCAAGAAGCGATATTGAGGATGTTATGTAGGTATTAATACATAGATGACCATTGAAAATGCAGCTTTTTGAAAATGTGGACTGGACAAAAAACAGGTGAAGGGCAGCATTTAGCTGCAGGACATTGTTTGTTAACCTTTGACTTAAAGAATGACTAAGATTTTCTGGGCCAAGAGAAAACAAAAGCACAGAATTCTGTGTTCTTTGAATGTGAAAAGGCATGGGAGGAAGTAGAGAGAGATGAAGCTGAAAATATATTAGAAGCCAGATCATGGAGCGTTTAATGTGCTGTATTAAACTTCAGTTAATGAGAAGCACTGCAGGTTTATAATACGTCATTTATTAGTGCCATTTATTGAATGCTTAAAGGCTTCCCTGGTGGCTCAGTGGTAAAGAATCCACCTGCCAATGCAAGAGATGGCAGGTTCGATCCCCTGGTCAGAAAGATCCCCCAGAGAAGGAAATGAGAAGCAGCTCCAGTATTCTTCCCAGGGAAATCCCATAGACAGAGGGACCTGGCAGGCTACAGTCTGTGGGGTTGCAAAGAGTCAGACAAGACTTAGTGATTAAACACTCAGTATGGGCTGATAATATGCTGTCTGGAGTTTGACTGCGAATCTTGCATTCCAGCCTATATGACTTACTGCTTCTCGTGACCATCATTGATTCGGGAACCGTTTGTTCAGTGCTCACTACAGGCTAACTAAAAATATGACAGCACATAGTTCTTATTCCTTATGGATTTACAGTCTTAGGTATCATAAACAATGATAAAGGATATCAATATGAAGTATTTGTAAATTGCAGCCACACAAACTTAGGAATGACCCCTTACAGGCTTTTAAAATCATCAAACATTCTGCAAAAACCTTATCTGTAATAAGAGTAGCTACTGTATCCATCACCTGTAACTATCCCTCCGAGTCACACCCAGATACACACATGTGCAAACACACACACACACACATTTATCAGAGATCTGATTGAGAGAGGAGTTTAGCAGTCAAGGAGCAGTAACTCTCTCAGCAGCTTGAACCTGGAACAACTTAACTAATCCATGTATTGCCCCAGATGCTACGAGGTAGACACATACTCTGAGGCTCTACATCTCTTTTTTGCTTAGAATGCCAGCCTCCTGATTCTGAGAAGCCACTGTTGAAGCCCTGCTGTATTTATAATGCTACTGACAGGCTTTAGATGAAGGCCATATGTATTCGGTTTCTGTTGCTAAGTAACAGATTACCACTAACTTAGCAGGTTGCAGTAATTCATTTATTATTTCATAGTTCTGTTGGTTACAAATCTGCATGAACTCGATTGGGTTCTCTCCTGAAGGTCTCACAAAGCAAAAATCAAGAAGTAACTCAGGCTGGGCTTTTTTCTGGCAGATGTGAGGGAAAATCTTCTTCCAAGCTCATCAGGTTGTTGGCAAAATTGAGCCCCCTGTGGTTGATAGTCTTAGGTTCCTCTTTCCCTGGGATTGTCAGTTGAGGGCTTCTCTTTGCTCCTAGAGGTCATTCCTGTTCCTTCTTTCAGAGCCTCCTGTATCACCAAACCATCAAGCCCTCACACTTTGCATCTCTTGGCTTTCCCCTTCTGCCAACAGTTAGAGGAAGCACTCCATTTTTAAGGGCTCCTATGACTGGACCAACCTGCCGCTTGGATAAACTCCTTAAGATTAATTTGCACTGTTTAATGTAACATGATCAATGCAATGGTATATCATCAAATTCCAAGTTTTGAGGACAACGTGACTTTTTTGTGGGAAGGGACTGTTTTGGAAATTCTACCTACTGTGCTATAGAGTGGGGACAAATAGAGACTAGCAGAAACAAAGCAGTGAAAGAATAATCAAAAAGGAGGAAGAATGAGTGGTACAGGTTACACATTGAGGCTCCATGAAGTACATACTCTATCAGGTGACTCTGTCCTTCTTTGTTATAGTGTCATGGATTCATGACAGATCTAAAAGAAGCAGATGTGATCATGTTGAATTTTAGAAAAAACCTTTTACACTCCACAGAAATTCTCATTCACTTTCTGTGAGGCTAAAACATAGATATGCAGATTTGCAAACAGAGCTTATGGGACTCTTGTGTTTAATGGCATGAACATCAAAACGTGGCATGCTTTGCTACATGCATTGGGTCGGCATTGGGTCGACAAAACCAGTTCTTCCAGTATTCTTGACTGTAAAATTCCATGAATAGAGGAGCTGATAGGCTACAGTCCATGAGGCAGCAAAGTTGGATGCAACTGAACACACACACATAGCTTATTTACAAATGTTGTGTTCAGTTGTATGACATATCATTTTATTAAACCTCTAGAGATTTCCTGGTGTTTAGAAGCCATCATTTATGTCTTTCTAGAATTATATGGGCAAATAACTGTCTTTGGCTTATCAACCCCAGAAATATAGATGATTCATATGAGTTGAAAGATGTGTCATACAGGAATTCAAATTCTCAATATATCAATGTAAAAAGCTTTCTCAGGAAAATATGCATTCTGTAAGTGTTACCAGAACTCTCAGTGTGACCTCATTTGAGAGAGAAAACAGAAAACTTGAAGCAATGAAACACTGTTGTACATTCCACTCATACTCAATGTATAAAGAAAACTTACAAATTGACTTAGCCTCTTTTGCAAGGGATGTCCCCAGGAAAGTAGATGAAAAATGTGCATGGCTATAGCCTCTGAAAATCTAGATACAGTTTTTCTAAGATTTCAGATACCCAAAAAGAGCAATATCTTCTTTAAGTTTCACAGTTACAAAGGTGGTAGAGTGCAGCATATGCTCACGAAAATTGCAGACGACCTCAGCTACAGACTTGTTTCCCTGTTATATGTGAAATGACAAAATAAATATGAATTATAAAAATGCTTCAGTAAATACAAACTCAATCAAACACAATACATACTAATGCCATACATTTTTTTTAAATCTTCTGAAGCAGACTGGTCTTACTAAAACTGAGCAGAAAAGTTTTATTAATTGTAAAGGCAACAGGTTATATAGGAGTAAACAAAGTGGTATTTTATAAAAATTAAATATGCATATACCAGTTAAGTTGAATTTATATGATTATTAATTTCTACATCAAGAAACCCCCATCAATTAGATATTCTCTATATTTAGTTGTGTGTGTGTGTGTGTGTGTGTGTTAATCGCCCAGTTGTGTCCAACTCTATGTGACCCCATGGACAGTAACCCACCAGGCTTCTCTGTCCATGGGATTTTCCAGGCAGGAGTACTGAAGTAGGTTGCCATGCCCTCCTCCGGGGGATCTTCGCGACGCAGGGATTGAAACTGGGCCTCCTGCATTGCAGGCAGACTCTTTACCATATTTAGCAATATCTAAGCTTTAATAAAGCAATGAATTGAGTGTAGTATTTGTCATAAGGGTGTTTAAATTTTTTCAGAGAAGAAAAGATAATTAAAATAATTAAGGAAGAAATAGGATAGTTGAAGAAAGCAGTTGGTGACAGTTTATTTAAAATAGCAAAAACAAAGAAGTCCCTTCTTCTTAGATACATGACACATTCAGTTCAGTTTAGTCGCTCAGTCGTGTCCGACTCTTTGCGACCCCATGAATTGCAGCACACCAGGCCTTCCTGTCTATCACGAACTCCCAGAGTTTACCCAAACTCATGTCCATTGAGTCGGTGATGCCATCCAGCCATCNATACATGACACATTCAGTTCAGTTTAGTCGCTCAGTCGTGTCCGACTCTTTGCGACCCCATGAATTGCAGCACACCAGGCCTTCCTGTCTATCACGAACTCCCAGAGTTTACCCAAACTCATGTCCATTGAGTCGGTGATGCCATCCAGCCATCACATCCTCTGTTGACCCCTTCTCCTCCTGCCCCCAATCCCTCCCAGCATCAGGTACCCCTAAAAACCCACAAGTTATTCTGAATAGTCACTTTGCCTAACTATAAGTAATAGTAAAAATGAATGTCTATTATCTTTCATTATAGAGATACTGATAGATAATATCCTATATTTCTGATTTGGAAAAACTCTAAAGTTTTTAGAGTTTATGATGTTGTTCAGATGTTGTTCATTAACAGCATAAATATTGTTCTGATTTCAAAACATTGAACTGCCTTTTTGCTCATACTCAGGGCAGGATGGCTTAGCTCACTGTTTTGTTGAGAAAGAATTTTAGATATCTTTTCATAGAAATCGAGGGAACTTTCTGGCTGATTAAAACAGATAGATCCAATATATAAGACTATTGGATATCATTCTAGAATCATTAATCACTGTTAATCTTAGACATATACACTACTGAGCTTTGATATATAAACTGCTATACATAAAAGACAGATAACTAATCAGAACCTACTATATAGCATAGGGAACTCTACTCAGTGCTCTCTGGTGACCTGAATGGGAAGGAAATCCAAAAAAGGGAGGGAATATGTGTGTACATATAGCTGATCCACTTTGCTATACACCAGAAACTAACAAAACATGGTAAAGTAACCATACTCCAATAATTTTTTTAAATAATGCTTTAGCACACAGAAGATATAACACCACCAATTTCCTCTCATATAAATGACTTTTACTTGCTAAGGTTTCCTTTTGGAGCAAAAGACCACTGATACTGAGTTAGTCATTGTAAATAGCAAAGATAACGTACATTTATTCCTATCTGAGGGAGCCTTACAAATAGCTGTGAAAAGAAGTGACCCAAAAAGCAAAGGAGAAAAGGAAACATATACCCATTTGAATGCAGAGTTGCAAACAATAGCAAGGAGAGATAAGAAAGTCTTCCTCAGTGATCAGTGCAAAGAAATAGAGGAAACAATAGAATGGGAAAGACACTAAAGATCTCTTCAAGATAATCAGAGATACCAAGGGAATATTTCATGCAAACATGGGCTCAATAAAGGGCAGAAATGGTATGGACCTAACGGAAGCAGAAAATTTTAAGAAGAGGTGGCAAAAATACACAGAAGAACTATACAGAAAGATCTTCACTACCCAGATAATCATGATGGTGTGATCACTAATCTAGAGCCAGACATCCTGGAATGTGAAGTCAAGTGGGCCTTAGAAAGCATCACTACGAACAAAGCTAGTAGAGGTGATGGCATTCCAGTTGAGTTATTTCAAATCCTGGAAGATGATGCTGTGAAAGTGCTGCACTCAACATGTCAGCAAATTTGGAAAACTCAGCAGTGGCCACAGGACTGGAAAAGGTCAGTTTTCATTCCAGTCCCAAAGAAAGGCAATGCCAAAGAATGCTCAAACTACCACACAATTGCACTCATCTCACATGCTAGTAAAGTAATGCTCAAAATTCTCCAAGTCAGGCTTCAGTAATACATGAACCGTGAACTTCCAGATGTTCAAGCTGGTTTTAGAAAAGGCAGAGGAACCAGAGATCAAATTGCCAACATCTGCTGGATCATCGAAAAAGCAAGAGAGTTCCAGAAAAACATCTATATTTGCTTTATTGACTATGCCAAAGCCTTTGACATTGTGAATCACAATAAACTGTGGAACTGAAAGAGATGGGAATACCAGACCACCTGACCTGCCTCTTGAGAAACGTATATGCAGGTCAGGAAGCAACAGTTAGAACTGGACATAGAACAACAGACTGGTTCCAAATTGGGAAAGGAGTACGTCAAGTCTGTATATTTTCACCCTGCTTATTTAACTTATATGCAGTACATCATGAGAAACGCTGGACTGGAAGAAGCACAAGCTGGAATCAAGATTGTTGGGAGAAATATCAATAACCTCAGATATGCAGATGATTACCACCCTTATGGCAGAAAGTGAAGAGGAACTAAAGAGCCTCTTGATGAAAGTGAAAGAGGAGAGTGAAAAGTTGGCTTAAAGCACAACATTCAGAAATCTAAGATTATGGCATCAGATTCCATCACTTCATGGGAAATAGATGGGGAAACAGTGGAAACAGTGTCAGACTTTATTTTGGGGGGGGCTCCAAAATCACTGCAGATGGTGACTGCAGCCATGAAATTAAAAGACGCTTACTCTTTGGAAGAAAAGTTATGACCAACCTAGATAGTATATTCAAAAGCAGAGACATTACTTTGCCAACTAAGGTCCGTCTAGTCAAGGCTATGGTTTTTCCATTGGTCATGTATGGATGTGAGAGTTAGACTGTGAAGAAGGCTGCGCACCGAAGAATTGATGCTTTTGAACTGTGGTGTTGGAAAAGACTCTTGAGAGTCCCTTGGACTGCAAGGAGATTCAAGCAGTCCATTCTGAAGGAGATCAACCCTGGGATTTCTTTGGAAGGAATGATGCTAAAGCTGAAACTCCAGTACTTTGGCCACCTCATGCGAAGAGTTGACTCATTGGAAAAGACTCTGATGCTGGGAGGGATTGAGGGCAGGAGGAAAAGGGGACGACAGAGGATGAGATGGCTGGATGGCATCACTGACTCGATGGACATAAGTCTGAGTAAACTCCAGGAGTTGGTGATAGACAGGGAGGCCTGGCGTTCTGTGATTCATGGGGTCATAAAGAGTCGGACATGACTGAGCGACTGAACTGAACTGAACTGAATCCTTTGAGAATCAGAGCTACTGTTTTTAAAGTTCCAGAGAAACATTATCAAATAGTATATCAATCTACTTTGTTAAACATTCTTCTTTAAATAATTAAATCCATTTCATTTTTTTCCATGTTATAAGTGCAATTTTATTTTGACTATAAAATTTCACCTGTACTTTTCCTAAGATTTATACCTACATTTACTGTATAATTTGGATGAAAGAATATATTCTGGGACATTTTTTGCAAATAGGTTCTGAGAAATTGTTGAACTTGGTGTCTAAAATAAAATCAATAGTCTGAATGATCATCAATTAGAGATGCTTGGAGCCAACCAGCTGTCCAGATTGAGACAATAAATTTGAAAGTTAAGCTGGTTTATCATTATTTGATAAAAATCACCATTAAAAATACTAGGGGTGCAGTTCTTGGAGTCATTAAAGTATTTCAATGGAAGAAATTTTATTAACTCAGGGGTTTCTCCTAGTAACAGCTTGAGCTGTGTACAGTTTCAAATTTTAATTGCATAAATATTTCTCTTTTCTCTTCATTACACTCCACAAAGTATTTTTAAAATTCTCAAACCATAAGCGTTCTTCCCTCTTACACTTCCCTAAATGCCCATAATATGACCACTATGCTTTGCCTTGTTAAATTGTTTCAGCATAAAATTAAACATATTAAAATCTGTTGCATTTTACACGGTGCATTTCTATTTATTTAGTGCAACTCCAGCTTCCTGGTTATCTACTCTCCCTGCCACAAGAACAGCAAGAAAACAACTGCATGCTGATATGGATTTTAAGTTAAGCAAATGTCACTGCGTCCCTAAAGCACATCTGTGGCTTCCAGCAGACATGTGCAGGAATTTCTGTTGCCAGGTGCTCTCTTATTCTGAGGAATCAACAAAGTGAAGTAAATGAAAAAGAAAAAAAAAAATCTAGCAGCAGAAATGAGCCTGCCTGAATGGTTCAAATATTAACAACAATACACCCTTTCAAGAGTGAAAGTACTATACAGACATAGTTGGAACTCTTTCAGTTAATCACATAATTCAAAAAATATTTGCTGTATGCCTACTGCATGTAAGACATCACAAAAGAGTCGTGACAGATACACAGACAAGATTAACCTTACAAGTTTATTTTTTTTTTAATGACGTGCAAATGAAAATTAAATAGCACAAAAATCAAGGGACAAAACAATAACCCAACAGGTACTAAGTATGTTCTAGCTCAAGACCTTACAGTTTAGGAGATAGTCTATATTGCCATGATTAATGTACACCTGAGGGCTTTATGGGCTTCTCTGATAGTTCAATCAGTAAAGAATCTGCCTGCAGTGTGCAAGACCCAGGTTCGATCCCTGGGGTGGGAAGATGCCCTGGCGAAGGGAATGGCAAATGAGTCCAGACACGAGCCATCACTCTGTAAACTTCAGGAAACTAGAACTGGATTGTTGTGTTAAGGATGAGTAGGGCATGAGACAGCGAATTTAATCAAGGCAAAACTTCCCATACCTTAAATGTACCTACTGGAAATTATTGGGTAAGGAGTCTTTAGTTCCACTTGAAAAAGATACTCTGCATAGCTACATCATTGTCTTTTTCTTGTTGTTCAGTTGCTCAGTTGTGCCCAGCTCTTTGCAGCCTCAAGGACTACAGCATGCTGGGCTTCCCTGTCCATCACCATGACCCAGAGTTTGCTCAAATTCATATCCATTGAGTTGGTGATGCCATTCAACTGTCTCATCCTCTGTCATCCCCTTCTCCTACCTTCAGTCTTTCCCAGTATCAGGGTCTTTTCTAAAGAATCAGCTCTTCACATCAGGTGGCCAAAGTGTTGGAGCTTCAGCATCAGTCCTTCAAATGAATATTAAAGTTGATTTCCTTTAGGATTGACTGGTTTGATCTCCTTGTTATCCAAGGGACTCTCAAGAGTCTTCTCAAACACCACAGTTTGAAAGCATCAATTCTTTGGCACTCAGCCTTCTTTATGGTCCAGCTCTCACATCCGTACATGACTACTGAAAAACCATAGCTTTGACTAGATGGACCTTTGTTGGCAAAGTGATGTCTGTGCTTTTTTATATGCTGTCCAAGTTTGTCATTGCTTTTCTTCTAAGGAGCAAGTGTCTTTTAATTTCATGGCTGTAGTCACCATCCACAGTGATTTTGGAGCCCAAGAAAATACAGTCTGTCACTGTTTCCATTGTTCTCCCATCTATTTGCCATGAAGTGATGGGACTGGATGCCATGGTCTTAGTTTTTTGAATGTTGAGTTTTAAGCCAGCTTTTTCAGTCTCCTCTTTCAGCTTTATCAAGAGGCTCTGTAGTTCCTCTTAGCTTTCAGCCATAAGGGTGGTGTCATCTGCATATCTAAAGCTGCTGATAGTTCTCCTGGCAATCTTGATTTCAGCTTGTGCTTCATCCAGCCTGCATATAAGTTAAAAAATCAGGGTGAGGGTATATAGCTTTGACATACTCCTTTCTCAATTTTGAACCTGTCTTTTGTTCCATGTTCAATTCTAAGTGTTGCTTCTTTACCTGCACACAGGTTTCTCAGGAGGCTGGTAAGGTGGCCTGGTATCCTTCTTCCTTATGAAGACAAAAAAGAAATTGATTTGGGCTTCATTGAAATAAATGAATTTAAAAATATATATGTTTATGATGTTCCAATTGTTAAATTTATCTAAATGTCTCAGGCCCTCAATTTTTTTCTATGTAATTAATACCTTTCCCTGTCCTGTTCCTTTGATGTTTGAATTTGTGCTTCCACTAATAATACAGTCTTCATAAGTATAGCTATGCAATAAGCTTTGAAATCATATAAAGTTCTCCGTTCCACTCCATTTTCCTTTTTCAAAATTGTTTTTACTGTTCTATTTCTTTTGTCCTTTCACATAAATTATTGAAAAATCATGTCTATATTTACTTAGAAATTGTTTGCTGGTATTTTGTTAGGAGCACTGTTAAATCTTTATACTAGTTTGGGGAAACTGAAATATTTACTATTGAGTCTTTCAATCCATGAACAAATAAATCACTCAATTTATGTATAAATATTTTTATTTTTATAATTTTTATAGATATTTATAAATGTATATGTATATTTATAAATATTTGATTTTTTCATCAGCATTATATAGTTTCTGGTACAGAAGTTCTGTATGTGTTCATTAGATTTACCCATAGATATTTTGTTTTGTGGACATTTGGGAAAGGCATTCTATATCTAATTCTGATTCATTGCTAACATATACAAATAAAATTGATTTTTGTATGCTTATCTCATGTCCTGTGATCTTCTGTACTCCGTTATAGTTTATCATTGTTTTGGCAGATTCCTTGAAATTTTCTAAATGGATAATCATGTCACCTACAAATACAGACAGTTTTATTTCTTCCATTCCAGTCTGGATTCCTTGTATTTTCTTTTCTTACCTTATTTAATTGGCTAGAATTTCTAGCACTGTGTTGAAATAGTTGTGTGAGTGAGCATCTTTGCCTTGTTTCTAATGTTAGAGGGAAGGCACTCAGTCTTTCAGATCATCTGCTATATAAATCTTAGCATTATGACTAATATTATGTCAGTTTTTAATGTTTTTTGTTTATTTGCTTTCATAACAGGTCAAGTAAAGACTGCACTGAAAGACTTTGTAATGTACTGCTTACATATGTCTGCTTTGGATTTAGTCAGAGGCAGACGTAATTTCATGCTCTATCTATTCCTAGCAGTATTACCTCTGGCTAGTATCAGACCACCTGACCCGCCTCTTGAAAAACCTGTATGCAGGTTAGGAAACAACAGTTAGAACTGGACATGGAACAACAGACTGGTTCCAAATAGGAAAAGGAGTATGTCAGGGCTATATATTGTCACCCTGCTTATTTAACTTATATGCAGAGTACATCATGAGAAACGCTGGGCTGGAGGAAGCATAAGCTGGAATCAAGATTGCCGGGAGAAATATCAATAACCTCAGATATGCAGATGACACCACCCTTATGGCAGAAAATGAAGAACTAAAGAGCTTGTTGATGAAAGTGAAAGAGAAGAGTGAAAAGTTGGATTAAAGCTCAGCATTCAGAAAACTAAGATCATGGCATCGGGTCCCATCACTTCATGGCAAATGGATGGGGAAACAGTGGCTGACTTTATTTTGGGGGGCTCTAAAATCACTGCAGATGGTGTTGGAGCCATGAAATTAAAAGACGCTTACTCCTTGGAAGGAAAGTTATGACCAACCTAGACGGCATATTAAAAAGCAGAGACATTATTTTATCAACAAAGGTCCATCTAGTCAAGGCTATGGTTTTTGCAGTAGTCATGTATTGACATGGACATGAGAGTTGGACTATAAAGAAAGCTGAGCACCAAAGGATTGATGCTTTTTAACTGTGGTGTTGGAGAAGACTCTTGCGAGTCCCTTGGACTGCCAGGAGATCTAACCAGTCCATCCTAAAGGAGATCAGTCCTGGGTGTTCATTGGAAGGACTGATGTTGAAGCTAAAACTCCAGTACTTTAGCCACCTGATGTGAAAAGTTGACTCGTTTGAAAAAACCCTGATGCTGGGAAGATCGAGGGCGGGAGGAGAAAGGGACAACAGAGGATGAAATGGTTGGATGGCATCACCGACTCAATGGACATGAGTTTGGGTAAACTCTGGCAGTTGGTGATAGACAAGGAGGCCTGGCATGCTGCAGTTCATGGGGTCACAAAGATTTGGACATGACTGACTGAAATGAACTGATTATCACTATTATTATTAGATCATGAGTGTCAAATTAAATATTTACCTATAACAATGTAATCAGTGGTTCTCAGTGGGGCAAGAGGACTGATCTTATTCCCAATGCAAGGGACATTAGAAATGTCTAGAGACATTTTTGGCTGCTACAACCAGGGGATGGACTTGCTAATAGTGTCTGGATGATAGAAGCCAAGGGTATTGCATAGGAGAGCCCTCCCTAATGAAGGGAGGCCAAAATACCAATGGAACTAACATTAAGAAAACCTGATTTAGATAGATGATAGAAATTATTTATAGTTTACCTGTAGCTCAGTCTGTAAAGAATCTGCCTGCAGTGTAGGAGACCGGGTTTGATCCCTAGCTTGGGAAGATCCCCTGGAGAAGGAAATGGCAACCCACTCCAGTATGCTTGCCTGGAAAATCTCATGGAGTGAAGAGCCTGGTGGGATGCAGTCCATGGGGTCGCAAAGAGTCGGGCACAACTGAGAAACTAACACTTACTTACTTATTTAATCCCTATGCTCCCCTTGAACCCTTGACCTGAACTCATTCTCCAGAATCCCTTCTTTGATTGGCCACCTAAAGTTCAGAACTGCCCTTAGTCCATCATTCTTTCAATAATATATTTATTTATACTCCTGCATCTGAATTGCTTCAAGAGCCAGACAGTGAATGTGTACAGGAACTGTGCATTTCTCGGTAGTAATTCCTCTTTGCTACTACACATTGATAGTCATCAGTGATGTTTAACAACTCTTCCTTTTTTTATTTTTATTTTCACTTTATTTTGCTCTACAATATTGTATTGGCTTTGCCATACGTTGACATGAATCCTCCACGGGTGTGCAATAACTCTTCCTCTGACTTCCTTTTTGGTCTTTAACACTGGTTTCTTTACAAATTTATGTTTTCCTTTATGCCTATTTTAGCAACTCCTCAGAATTAATACTGTGACACCTTGTCTACCAGTAAAATTCAGTAGTGGTGCTAGAAAATTACTCTTCTGCTTTCAAAATGCTTTCAGTATATACTCAATTCATTAATAATTTCTGTTAGAGAAAGAGACTCTCAGACTTAAAAAGTGAACTTATGATTACCATGGGAAACTTGAGGGGAAAGGGGTAGTTAGGGAGTTGGGGGGTGGACATGTACATACTGATATATTTAAAATGGATAATCAAGAACGTACTGTACAGCACATGGAACTCTGCTCAATGCTATGTGGCAGCCTAGATGGGAGGGGCGGGGAAGGCAATGGCACCCCACCCCAGTACTCTTGCCTGGAAAATCCAATGGACGAAGTGGCCTGGTGGGCCGCAGTCCATGGGGTCGCTAACAGTCGGACAGACTGAGCGACTTCACTTTCACTTTTCTCTNTGTTAGAAACACCCTAAACAGCAATGAATATCATATGAGTTTATATCAATATTCAAATCAACATTTGAAAATTTTATTCAAAATAAGTAGAAAAATTCATGTTGATTACGTACAAATTCTTTCCCAAGGATAACAATCTGAAGCAGAATCTGAATTCGTGTACCTTTACTAATTGTTTTAGCCTGCTCTGAGATTTTTTTACTGACCACAAGCCCTTTTAGAGCATAATCCCTGATCTTTGAAGGTTGAAACAATTAAGGATTACCTCTAGATCATGTTGAAACTACCACCTCAGTATCAAAAATAAGCTAATCAAGAACTTTATTCTCAATCATTAGTTTACTTTCAGTTGCTCAGTAATGTCCTACTTTGCGACCCCATGGACTACAGGACACCAGGCTCCCTGTCCATCACCAACACCTGGAGCTGGCTCAGACTCACGTCCATCAAGTCAGTGATGCTATCCAGCCATCTCATCCTCTGTCATCCCCTTCTCCTCCTGCCTTCAGTCTGCCTCAGCATCAGGGTCTTTTGCAAGGAGTCAGTTCTGTGCATAAGGTGACTAAGGTATTGGAGCTGCAGCTTCAGGATAAGTCCTTCCAATGAATATTCAGGACTGATTTCCTTTAGGTCTGACTGATTTGATCTTCTTGTTGCCCAAGGGACTGTCAAAAGTTTTCTCCAACACCACAGTTCAAAAGCATTAATTCTTCAGCACTCAGCTTTCTTTATAGTCCAATTTTCACATCCATACATGACTACTGGAAAAACTATAACTTTGACTAGATGGATCTTTGTCGGCAAAGTAATGTCTCTGCTTTTTAATATGCTGTCTAGGTTGGTCATAACTTTTCTTCCAAGGAGCAAAAATCTTTTAATTTCATGGCTATAGTCACCATCTGCAGTGATTTTGGAGCCCAAGAAAATAAAGTCTCTCACTGTTCCCATTGTTTCCCCATCTATTTGCCATAAAGTGATGGGACCAGATGCCATTATCTTAGTTTTCTGAATGTTGAGTTTTAAGCCAGCTTTTTTCACTCACCTCTTTCTCTTTCATCAAGTGGCTCTTTAGTTCTTCTTCACATTGTCCCGTAGGGTGGTGTCATCTGAGTATCTGAGGTTATTGATATTTCTCCCAGCAATCTTGATTGCAGCTTGTGCTTCATCCAGCCCAGCATTTCTCATGATGTACTCTGCATATAAGTTAAATAAGCAGGGTGACAATATACAGCCTTGACATATTCCTTTCCTGATTTGCACCAGTCTGTTATTTTATGTCCTGTTCTAACTGTTGCTTCTTCACTTGCATGCAGATTTCTCAGGAGGCAAGTCAGGTGGTCTGGTAGTCCCATCTCTTGAAGAATTTTCCACAGTTTGTTGTGATCTACACACTCAAAGTCTTTGGCATAATCAATAAGGTAGAAGGAGAAGGCAATGGCACCCCACTCTAGCACTCTTGCCTGGAAAATCCCATGGACGGAGGAGCCTGATGGGCTGCAGTGCATAGGGTCACTAAGAATCAGACACGACTGAGCAACTTCACTTTCACTTTTCACTTTGATGCATTGGAGAAGGAAATGGCAACCCACTCCAGTGTTCTTGCCTGGAGAATCCCAGAGACAGGGGAGCCTGGTAGGCTACCGTCTATGGGGTTGCACAGAGTCGGACATGACTGAAGCAACTTAGCAGCAGCAGATGTTCTTCTGGTATCCTCTGTCCTGGTATCCTACCAGGACAGCCTGATAGCCCTAGATTATGTGAGAAGTAGATTGCATGCATGCTCAGTCGCTCAGTTGTGTCTGACTCTTTGTCACCCCATGAACTGTATTTGCTAGGCTCCTCTGTCTATGGAATTTTCCAGGCAAGAATACTGGAGTAGGTTGCCATTTCCTCCTTCAGAGGATCTTCCCAATCCAGGGATTGAACCCACATCTCTTATGTCTCGGCAATGACAGGGAGATTCTTTACCACTGGGCCACCTGTGAAGTCAGTGAGAAATAGACTGGGGCAAGGTTAAATGAGGGAGTTAAATTGCAAATGACGAACACAAGCTCTGTTACTCAATGTGTATCAGGCTGGCCTTGGAAAGCACACTGCAAGAGTTGGATCATTGGAGGAAAATAGCAGCTTGGTCTCTTTTTTGTTGTCATTCGTTTTTTTAAATAAATTGTTTGTTGGAGCATTGTTGCCTTACAACTATTGTATAAGCTTTTGCTGTACAGCAAAGTGAATCAGTTATACATACACATGTATCACCTCTTTTTTCAATCTCCTTCCCATTTAAGTCACCACGGAACATTGACTAGAGTTCCCTGTGCTGCACAGTAGGTTCTCATTGTTTATTTTATACACAGTAGTGTATGTATGTCAGCAACAGCAACCTCCCAGTTTGTCCCACATTCCTTACCCCACTTAGTATCCATCAGTCTTTGTTTCCTGCTCTCAAGGAATTTATCAGTTCACCCTGTGTGGGATTATTTGCTTCTATTCATATAGAAGCAAATGATCTATTATATTTGATTAGTATTAAATATAATAATATAATAATGAAATAATTCTATTCAGCAGGGTATATTGCTTCCATTTATATGAAAGAAAACAATACATAAAAAGCAGGTCATCATGGTCAGCTTATTTTCAAACGCACTGTGTGATGTATAGTATGTGATGATTATGTAATATCATTGAACTTTCATTTATCCAGTCATTTGCTTAGCATTAAAACACTGGGGCCCTACATATGGCAGGGCGGGAAACAAAAGTTCTCTTTTGTTCTTTTTGTTCACTTTTATCTAGACAGTANTGTGTGATGTATAGTATGTGATGATTATGTAATATCATTGAACTTTCATTTATCCAGTCATTTGCTTAGCATTAAAACACTGGGGCCCTACATATGGCAGGGCGGGAAACAAAAGTTCTCTTTTGTTCTTTTTGTTCACTTTTATCTAGACAGTAAGAGAAAGAAAATGTAACAAAACTGTCAAGTCTGATTTTGCATGGATTAAGAAAGACAATGAGGGCCCAACAAGCAGCAGAAAGCAGCAATTTCAACATGATATTGCCTCTTTGGTTTAGAGCACGTGGCAACCGCTGTAATGAATGGCCTGCAAACAGGGAGAGTGATTCAGGTAAAAGCTGACCAACATTCAGTGACAAATCTTTCCTCAGAGGAAGAGGAATGTTTAGGTACATTTAATTATTTCCATTTCTGACACTGGCCAAAATTCTGATTTACCCCCTTTTTTAATAATGCTAATTTTAGGCTATTTTCAAGCAATAATGCCCCATAAAATGTTCTTCTGCCAAATAAAAGAAAAACGTACTTCACTCAGTCGTGTCCACCTCTTTGCGACCCTACGGCCTGTACCCTGCCAGGCTTCTCTGTCCATGGAATTCTCCAGCAAGAATACTGGAGTGGGTTGCCATTCCCTTCTCCAGAAATAAATGCAACCAAGCATCAAATTGGAAAGGAGACATTTTGTGCATAGATTCTAAAATACCCAAAATCAAAGTAAGTGCAAAAATAAGGCCCTGATGACTCTTCCAGCAAAGGTGAAGTGAGTTTTTGTTGCATTTTTTAAAAGTGAACAACAGAATTACTGACAGTGAGTGAAGAGAAAGCCCACATAGGGGTCATATTTGATAGCTTTCTCTGGCAGCAAGCTGTTTCCAGAAACCCCTCTGGCTTGTGCATGGAAACTCATAGGGAGGACAAGCTTTCTCTCACTCAGTGAGAGAACGACAGGGTTTTCCAGCAGCTTCTCCAAAGTGAGAAATTTCAAATGATTCATCATAAAGAATCAAACTGTTTTGTTGGTAATTTCATCAGTGGTTATTTTGTGCAGGATGAAGTGGGGGTATTCTAGGTCAAGATTTTCTATTTTTCATTAGGTAACAAAAACAAAGAAGATGTGAATTGATCACTCTTGACACAGATTATTATCTAAAAAGAATTAGCAGAAATTGTGATTCAGATGTATGCTGCAAAGGCAGCAGTTCTGGGACTGTGTGGGTGTGTGTAAAAAGCAACACTAAGATTTGCAAAACTTTAAGGCCAAAAAATCAGAACTAAACGCATAAAATCTTAGGGCAATGGATATCTTAATTCAGAGCACCCCAATCAATCTGAAATAGTCAAAAATTCCACAGGAGAAGAGACCAGACAAAGGACAATAATTTTTGAGTAAACTATTATTATTAATATTACTTATTATGATTCCCCAAATGGCAATTTCATTGAATTTATTTCCCAATGGATACTGAGAAACCTCTGGAAAGAGACTGTATCTTACCAGTATTTGTATCTCCAACAAAAACTATATGTCCTAGCACATAGTGCATGTTAAATATCCAAGAGAAAATGAAATGATAAAGCAAGTCCAGAATATCAAGTTTGAGTGAGAAATGCTAAATTAACACTGCTCAATAGAGATTTCTATAAGGATGGTAAATTTCAGCACTGCCCAATTTGACAGCTGCAGCCACGCGTAACTTTAAGCACTTGAAATGTGGCTAATGCAACTGAGGAACTGCATTCTTAGTTTTATTTAATTTTAAATGATTTAAACATAAAATTATGTAACCACAGGGGGACAACGTGGTGCAAATTTTGCAAAAGAATAAGGGCTATAGAAAGGATTTGTTTTGTATCCTGCTAGTTTAATGCTATTTTACAAGTATCCACCCTCACTTCCAATTTATCATCTTTCATCAGGTAAGAAGTCCAAAAAAGAAAATATGGCCCCCTATTTCAGGTTAGTTAAAAGTGACTGTGGACATCCTTGCCTTGTTTCTGATCTTTAAATGAATGTTTGCAGCTTTTCACTGTTGAGAGTGATCTTAGCTGTGGGTTTATCATGTATGGCCTTGATAATGTTGAGGTAAATTCTCTGTATTCCTAATTTCTGAATAGCTTTTATCATAAATGGGTGTTGAATTTTGTCAAAAATTTTTCTGTGTTATTAAGATGATCATATGGGTTTTATTATTTGGTTTCTTAATGTATATATCACACTGAAGGATTTGTAAATATTTAAGAATCCTTGCATCCTTGAGATAAATCCCACTCAACTGCAGTGTATGATTCCTTTTAATGTATCAGTTCAGTCACAGAGTCATGTCTGAAGGGACTGCAGCACACCAGGCTTCCCTGTAAATCACCAGCTCCTGGAGCTTATTGAAACTCATGTCCATCAAGTCTGTGATGCAATCCAACCATCTCATCCTCTGTCATCCCCTTTTCCTCCTGCCTTCAATCTTTCCCAGGATCAGGGTTTTTTCCAATGAGTCAGTACTTCACATCAAGTGGCCAAAGTTATTGGAGTTTCAACTTCAGCATCAGTCCTTCCAATGAATATTCAGGACTGATTTCCTTTAGGATTGACTGATTGGATCTCCTTTCTGTCCAAGTGCCTCTCAAGAGTCTTCTCCAACACCACAGTTCAAAAACATCAATTCTTCAGCACTCAGCTTTCTTTATCGTCCAACGCATACATCTACACATGACTACTGGAAAAACCATAGTTTTGACTAGATGCATCTTTGTTGGCAAAGTAATGTCTCTGCTTTTTAATATACTGTCTATGTTGGTCATAGCTTTTCTTCCAAGAAGCAAGTGTCTTTTAATTTCATGGCTGCAGTCACCATCTGCAGTGATTTTGGAGCCCAAGAAAATAAAGTCTCTCACTGTTTCCATTGTTTCCCCATCTATTTGCCATGGAATGATGGGACCAGATGCCACGATCTTAGTTTTCTGAATGTTGAGTTTTAAGCCAACTTTTTCATTCTCTTCTTTCACTTTCATCAAGAGGTTCTTTAGTTCTTCTTCCTTTCTGCCATAAGGGTGGTGTCATCTGCATATCTGAGGTTATTGATATTTCTCCTGGCAATCCTGATTCCAGCTTGTGCTTCATCCAGCCCGGCATTTCATATGATGTACTCTTCATATAAATAACTAAGCAGGGTGGAAATATACAGCCTTGATGTACTCCCTTCCTGATTTGGACCAATCTGTTGTTCCATGTCCAGTTCTAACTGTTGCTTCTTGATCTGCATACAGATTTCTCAGGAGGCAAGTCAGGTGGTCTGGCATTCCTATCTCTTTCAGAATTTTCCACAGTTTGTCATGACCCACACAGTCAAAAGCTTTGGTTAGTGAATAAATCAGAAGTAGATGCTTCTCTGGAACTCTTTTGCTTTTTCTAAGATCCAACAGATGTTGACAATTTGATCTCTGATTCCTCTGCTTTTTCTAAAATCCAGCTTGGGCATCTGGAAGTTCATGGTTCACATACTGTTGAAGCCAGGCTTGGAGAATTTTTAGCTTTAGTTTGTTAGTGTGTGAAATGAGTACATTGTATGGTAGTTTGAACATTCTTTGGCATTGCCTTTCTTTGGGGTTGGGATGAAAACTGACCTTTTTCCAGTCCTGTGGCCACTGCTGAGTTTTCCAATCTTGCTGGCATATTGAGTGCAGCACTTTCACAGCATCATCTTTCAGGATTTGAAATAGCTCAACTGGAATCCGATCACCTCCACTACCTTTGTTTGTAGTGATATTTTCTAAGGCCTACTTGGTTTCACATTCCAGGATGTCTGTCTCTAGGTAAGTGATCACATTATCATGGTTATCTGAGTCATGAAGATTTTTTTGTGTAGTTCTTCTGTGTATCCTTGCCACACCTTTCATACTATCTCCTGCTTCTCTTAGGTCCATGCCATTTCTGTCCTTTATTGAGCCCATCTTTGCTCAAAGTAATGTTCCCTTCGTACCTCTAATTTTCTTGAAGAGAACTCTAGTCTTCCCCATTCTATTGTTTTCCTCTATTTCTTTGTACTGATCACTGAGGAAGGCAATCTTATCTTTTCTTGCTGTTCTTTGAAACTCTGCATTCAAATGGGTGTATCTTTCCTTTTCTCCTTTGCCTTTAGCTTCTCTTCTTTTCTCAGCTATTTGTAAGATCTCCTCAGAAAACCATTTTGCCTTTTGCGTTTATTTATCTTGGGAATGATCTTGATCACTGCTTCCTGAACAATGTCACAAACCTCTGTCCATAGCTCCTCAGGCACTCTCTCTATCAGATCTAATCCCTTGAATCTATTTGTCACTTCCACTATATGATTTTGCCAACAAACATCCATCTAGTCAAAGCTATGGTTTTTCTAGTAGTCATGTATGGATGTGAGAGTTGGACTATAAATAAAGCTGAGCGCTGAAGAATTGATGCCTTTGAACTGTGGTGTTGGAGAAGACTCTTGAGAGTCCCTTGGACAGCAAGGAGATCAAAACAGTCAANCTGACTGATTTGATCTTCTTGTTGCCCAAGGGACTGTCAAAAGTTTTCTCCAACACCACAGTTCAAAAGCATTAATTCTTCAGCACTCAGCTTTCTTTATAGTCCAATTTTCACATCCATACATGACTACTGGAAAAACTATAACTTTGACTAGATGGATCTTTGTCGGCAAAGTAATGTCTCTGCTTTTTAATATGCTGTCTAGGTTGGTCATAACTTTTCTTCCAAGGAGCAAAAATCTTTTAATTTCATGGCTATAGTCACCATCTGCAGTGATTTTGGAGCCCAAGAAAATAAAGTCTCTCACTGTTCCCATTGTTTCCCCATCTATTTGCCATAAAGTGATGGGACCAGATGCCATTATCTTAGTTTTCTGAATGTTGAGTTTTAAGCCAGCTTTTTTCACTCACCTCTTTCTCTTTCATCAAGTGGCTCTTTAGTTCTTCTTCACATTGTCCCGTAGGGTGGTGTCATCTGAGTATCTGAGGTTATTGATATTTCTCCCAGCAATCTTGATTGCAGCTTGTGCTTCATCCAGCCCAGCATTTCTCATGATGTACTCTGCATATAAGTTAAATAAGCAGGGTGACAATATACAGCCTTGACATATTCCTTTCCTGATTTGCACCAGTCTGTTATTTTATGTCCTGTTCTAACTGTTGCTTCTTCACTTGCATGCAGATTTCTCAGGAGGCAAGTCAGGTGGTCTGGTAGTCCCATCTCTTGAATAATTTTCCACAGTTTGTTGTGATCTACACACTCAAAGTCTTTGGCATAATCAATAAGGTAGAAGGAGAAGGCAATGGCACCCCACTCTAGCACTCTTGCCTGGAAAATCCCATGGACGGAGGAGCCTGATGGGCTGCAGTGCATAGGGTCACTAAGAATCAGACACGACTGAGCAACTTCACTTTCACTTTTCACTTTGATGCATTGGAGAAGGAAATGGCAACCCACTCCAGTGTTCTTGCCTGGAGAATCCCAGAGACAGGGGAGCCTGGTAGGCTACCGTCTATGGGGTTGCACAGAGTCGGACATGACTGAAGCAACTTAGCAGCAGCAGATGTTCTTCTGGTATCCTCTGTCCTGGTATCCTACCAGGACAGCCTGATAGCCCTAGATTATGTGAGAAGTAGATTGCATGCATGCTCAGTCGCTCAGTTGTGTCTGACTCTTTGTCACCCCATGAACTGTATTTGCCAGGCTCCTCTGTCTATGGAATTTTCCAGGCAAGAATACTGGAGTAGGTTGCCATTTCCTCCTTCAGAGGATCTTCCCAATCCAGGGATTGAACCCACATCTCTTATGTCTCGGCAATGACAGGGAGATTCTTTACCACTGGGCCACCTGTGAAGTCAGTGAGAAATAGACTGGGGCAAGGTTAAATGAGGGAGTTAAATTGCAAATGACGAACACAAGCTCTGTTACTCAGTGTGTATCAGGCTGGCCTTGGAAAGCACACTGCGAGAGTTGGATCATTGGAGGAAAATAGCAGCTTGGTCTCTTTTTTGTTGTCATTCGTTTTTTTAAATAAATTGTTTGTTGGAGCATTGTTGCCTTACAACTATTGTATAAGCTTTTGCTGTACAGCAAAGTGAATCAGTTATACATACACATGTATCACCTCTTTTTTCAATCTCCTTCCCATTTAAGTCACCACGGAACATTGACTAGAGTTCCCTGTGCTGCACAGTAGGTTCTCATTGTTTATTTTATACACAGTAGTGTATGTATGTCAGCAACAGCAACCTCCCAGTTTGTCCCACATTCCTTACCCCACTTAGTATCCATCAGTCTTTGTTTCCTGCTCTCAAGGAATTTATCAGTTCACCCTGTGTGGGATTATTTGCTTCTATTCATATAGAAGCAAATGATCTATTATATTTGATTAGTATTAAATATAATAATATAATAATGAAATAATTCTATTCAGCAGGGTATATT
This sequence comes from Oreotragus oreotragus, assembly GCA_006410675.1. Lineage (NCBI taxonomy): Eukaryota > Metazoa > Chordata > Mammalia > Artiodactyla > Bovidae > Oreotragus > Oreotragus oreotragus. Next base: position 311,995 of record SJYX01023307.1, on the reverse strand, counting down.
GCTTCCATTTATATGAAAGAAAACAATACATAAAAAGCAGGTCATCATGGTCAGCTTATTTTCAAACGCACTGTGTGATGTATAGTATGTGATGATTATGTAATATCATTGAACTTTCATTTATCCAGTCATTTGCTTAGCATTAAAACACTGGGGCCCTACATATGGCAGGGCGGGAAACAAAAGTTCTCTTTTGTTCTTTTTGTTCACTTTTATCTAGACAGTAAGAGAAAGAAAATGTAACAAAACTGTCAAGTCTGATTTTGCATGGATTAAGAAAGACAATGAGGGCCCAACAAGCAGCAGAAAGCAGCAATTTCAACATGATATTGCCTCTTTGGTTTAGAGCACGTGGCAACCGCTGTAATGAATGGCCTGCAAACAGGGAGAGTGATTCAGGTAAAAGCTGACCAACATTCAGTGACAAATCTTTCCTCAGAGGAAGAGGAATGTTTAGGTACATTTAATTATTTCCATTTCTGACACTGGCCAAAATTCTGATTTACCCCCTTTTTTAATAATGCTAATTTTAGGCTATTTTCAAGCAATAATGCCCCATAAAATGTTCTTCTGCCAAATAAAAGAAAAACGTACTTCACTCAGTCGTGTCCACCTCTTTGCGACCCTACGGCCTGTACCCTGCCAGGCTTCTCTGTCCATGGAATTCTCCAGCAAGAATACTGGAGTGGGTTGCCATTCCCTTCTCCAGAAATAAATGCAACCAAGCATCAAATTGGAAAGGAGACATTTTGTGCATAGATTCTAAAATACCCAAAATCAAAGTAAGTGCAAAAATAAGGCCCTGATGACTCTTCCAGCAAAGGTGAAGTGAGTTTTTGTTGCATTTTTTAAAAGTGAACAACAGAATTACTGACAGTGAGTGAAGAGAAAGCCCACATAGGGGTCATATTTGATAGCTTTCTCTGGCAGCAAGCTGTTTCCAGAAACCCCTCTGGCTTGTGCATGGAAACTCATAGGGAGGACAAGCTTTCTCTCACTCAGTGAGAGAACGACAGGGTTTTCCAGCAGCTTCTCCAAAGTGAGAAATTTCAAATGATTCATCATAAAGAATCAAACTGTTTTGTTGGTAATTTCATCAGTGGTTATTTTGTGCAGGATGAAGTGGGGGTATTCTAGGTCAAGATTTTCTATTTTTCATTAGGTAACAAAAACAAAGAAGATGTGAATTGATCACTCTTGACACAGATTATTATCTAAAAAGAATTAGCAGAAATTGTGATTCAGATGTATGCTGCAAAGGCAGCAGTTCTGGGACTGTGTGGGTGTGTGTAAAAAGCAACACTAAGATTTGCAAAACTTTAAGGCCAAAAAATCAGAACTAAACGCATAAAATCTTAGGGCAATGGATATCTTAATTCAGAGCACCCCAATCAATCTGAAATAGTCAAAAATTCCACAGGAGAAGAGACCAGACAAAGGACAATAATTTTTGAGTAAACTATTATTATTAATATTACTTATTATGATTCCCCAAATGGCAATTTCATTGAATTTATTTCCCAATGGATACTGAGAAACCTCTGGAAAGAGACTGTATCTTACCAGTATTTGTATCTCCAACAAAAACTATATGTCCTAGCACATAGTGCATGTTAAATATCCAAGAGAAAATGAAATGATAAAGCAAGTCCAGAATATCAAGTTTGAGTGAGAAATGCTAAATTAACACTGCTCAATAGAGATTTCTATAAGGATGGTAAATTTCAGCACTGCCCAATTTGACAGCTGCAGCCACGCGTAACTTTAAGCACTTGAAATGTGGCTAATGCAACTGAGGAACTGCATTCTTAGTTTTATTTAATTTTAAATGATTTAAACATAAAATTATGTAACCACAGGGGGACAACGTGGTGCAAATTTTGCAAAAGAATAAGGGCTATAGAAAGGATTTGTTTTGTATCCTGCTAGTTTAATGCTATTTTACAAGTATCCACCCTCACTTCCAATTTATCATCTTTCATCAGGTAAGAAGTCCAAAAAAGAAAATATGGCCCCCTATTTCAGGTTAGTTAAAAGTGACTGTGGACATCCTTGCCTTGTTTCTGATCTTTAAATGAATGTTTGCAGCTTTTCACTGTTGAGAGTGATCTTAGCTGTGGGTTTATCATGTATGGCCTTGATAATGTTGAGGTAAATTCTCTGTATTCCTAATTTCTGAATAGCTTTTATCATAAATGGGTGTTGAATTTTGTCAAAAATTTTTCTGTGTTATTAAGATGATCATATGGGTTTTATTATTTGGTTTCTTAATGTATATATCACACTGAAGGATTTGTAAATATTTAAGAATCCTTGCATCCTTGAGATAAATCCCACTCAACTGCAGTGTATGATTCCTTTTAATGTATCAGTTCAGTCACAGAGTCATGTCTGAAGGGACTGCAGCACACCAGGCTTCCCTGTAAATCACCAGCTCCTGGAGCTTATTGAAACTCATGTCCATCAAGTCTGTGATGCAATCCAACCATCTCATCCTCTGTCATCCCCTTTTCCTCCTGCCTTCAATCTTTCCCAGGATCAGGGTTTTTTCCAATGAGTCAGTACTTCACATCAAGTGGCCAAAGTTATTGGAGTTTCAACTTCAGCATCAGTCCTTCCAATGAATATTCAGGACTGATTTCCTTTAGGATTGACTGATTGGATCTCCTTTCTGTCCAAGTGCCTCTCAAGAGTCTTCTCCAACACCACAGTTCAAAAACATCAATTCTTCAGCACTCAGCTTTCTTTATCGTCCAACGCATACATCTACACATGACTACTGGAAAAACCATAGTTTTGACTAGATGCATCTTTGTTGGCAAAGTAATGTCTCTGCTTTTTAATATACTGTCTATGTTGGTCATAGCTTTTCTTCCAAGAAGTAAGTGTCTTTTAATTTCATGGCTGCAGTCACCATCTGCAGTGATTTTGGAGCCCAAGAAAATAAAGTCTCTCACTGTTTCCATTGTTTCCCCATCTATTTGCCATGGAATGATGGGACCAGATGCCACGATCTTAGTTTTCTGAATGTTGAGTTTTAAGCCAACTTTTTCATTCTCTTCTTTCACTTTCATCAAGAGGTTCTTTAGTTCTTCTTCCTTTCTGCCATAAGGGTGGTGTCATCTGCATATCTGAGGTTATTGATATTTCTCCTGGCAATCCTGATTCCAGCTTGTGCTTCATCCAGCCCGGCATTTCATATGATGTACTCTTCATATAAATAACTAAGCAGGGTGGAAATATAGAGCCTTGATGTACTCCCTTCCTGATTTGGACCAATCTGTTGTTCCATGTCCAGTTCTAACTGTTGCTTCTTGATCTGCATACAGATTTCTCAGGAGGCAAGTCAGGTGGTCTGGCATTCCTATCTCTTTCAGAATTTTCCACAGTTTGTCGTGACCCACACAGTCAAAAGCTTTGGTTAGTGAATAAATCAGAAGTAGATGCTTCTCTGGAACTCTTTTGCTTTTTCTAAGATCCAACAGATGTTGACAATTTGATCTCTGATTCCTCTGCTTTTTCTAAAATCCAGCTTGGGCATCTGGAAGTTCATGGTTCACATACTGTTGAAGCCAGGCTTGGAGAATTTTTAGCTTTAGTTTGTTAGTGTGTGAAATGAGTACATTGTATGGTAGTTTGAACATTCTTTGGCATTGCCTTTCTTTGGGGTTGGGATGAAAACTGACCTTTTTCCAGTCCTGTGGCCACTGCTGAGTTTTCCAATCTTGCTGGCATATTGAATGCAGCACTTTCACAGCATCATCTTTCAGGATTTGAAATAGCTCAACTGGAATCCGATCACCTCCACTACCTTTGTTTGTAGTGATATTTTCTAAGGCCTACTTGGTTTCACATTCCAGGATGTCTGTCTCTAGGTAAGTGATCACATTATCATGGTTATCTGAGTCATGAAGATTTTTTTGTGTAGTTCTTCTGTGTATCCTTGCCACACCTTTCATACTATCTCCTGCTTCTCTTAGGTCCATGCCATTTCTGTCCTTTATTGAGCCCATCTTTGCTCAAAGTAATGTTCCCTTCGTACCTCTAATTTTCTTGAAGAGAACTCTAGTCTTCCCCATTCTATTGTTTTCCTCTATTTCTTTGTACTGATCACTGAGGAAGGCAATCTTATCTTTTCTTGCTGTTCTTTGAAACTCTGCATTCAAATGGGTGTATCTTTCCTTTTCTCCTTTGCCTTTAGCTTCTCTTCTTTTCTCAGCTATTTGTAAGATCTCCTCAGAAAACCATTTTGCCTTTTGCGTTTATTTATCTTGGGAATGATCTTGATCACTGCTTCCTGAACAATGTCACAAACCTCTGTCCATAGCTCCTCAGGCACTCTCTCTATCAGATCTAATCCCTTGAATCTATTTGTCACTTCCACTATATGATTTTGCCAACAAACATCCATCTAGTCAAAGCTATGGTTTTTCTAGTAGTCATGTATGGATGTGAGAGTTGGACTATAAATAAAGCTGAGCGCTGAAGAATTGATGCCTTTGAACTGTGGTGTTGGAGAAGACTCTTGAGAGTCCCTTGGACAGCAAGGAGATCAAAACAGTCAACCCTAAAGAAATCAGTCCTGAATATTCATTGGATGGAGAGGTACTAAAGCTGAAGCTCCAGTACTCTGGCCACCTGATGCAAAGAGCTGACTCACTGGAAAGGACCCTGATGCTGGAAAAGATTGAAAGCAGGAGAAGAAGGGGATGACAGAGGATGAGATGGTTGGATGGCATCACCGACTCAATGGACATGAGTCTGAGCAAGCTCCAGGGGTTGGTGATGGATAGGGAACCATGGGATCGCAAAGACTCAGACATGACTGAGCAACTGAACTGAACTGTATAATCATAAGGGATTTGATTTAGGTCATACCTGAATGGTCTAGTAGTTTTCCCTACTTCCTTCAATTTAAGCTGTTAACTGCACCATAGAACCACCAGAACTTACACAGGACTGGGAAAACTGACTCTTGGAGGCCACATACAAAACCTACCAGGACCCAGGAAAAAGGAGCAGTGACGCCACAAGAGACTGACCCAGACTTGACTGTGAGTGGCCAGGAGTCTCTGGAGGAGGTATGGGTTGGCACTGGCCTGCTGCAGGGTCAGGGGCACTGCATGGGGAAGTGCATACACAGAGTCTTTTGAAGGAGGTCACCATTATCTTCATTCAGTTCATTCGTTCAGTCATGTCCAACCCTTTGCGACCCCATGAATCGCAGCACGCCAGGCCTCCCTGTTCATCACCATCTCCCGGAGTTCACCCAGACTCAGGTCCATCAGGTCCGTGCTGACATCCAGCCATCTCATCCTCGGTCGTCCCCTTCTCCTCCTGCCCCCAATCCCTCCCAGCATCAGAGTCTTTTCCAATGAGTCAACTCTTCGCATGAGGTGGCCAAAGTATTGGAGTTTCAGCTTTAGCATCAGTCCTTCCAATGAACACCTAGGACTGATCTCCTTCAGAATGGACTGGTTGGACCTCCTTGCAGTCCAAGGGACTCTCAAGAGTCTTCTCCAGCACCACAGTTCAAAAGCATCAATTCTTCGGTGCTTAGTCTTCTTCACAGTCCAACTCTCACATCCATACATGACCACTGGAAAAACCATAGCCTTGACTAGACGGACCTTAGTCAGCAAAGTAATGTCTCTGCTTTTGAATATACTATCCAGGTTG
>SJYX01023307.1:288288-304422 GCA_006410675.1 Oreotragus oreotragus | reverse complement strand
CTCTTTCACTTTCATCAAGAGGCTTTTTAGTTCTTCTTCACTTTCTGCCATAATGGTGGTGTCATCTGCATATCTGAGGTGATTCATATTTCTCCCAGGAATCTTGATTCCAGCTTGTGTTTCTTCCAGTCCAGCGTTTCTCATGATGTACTCTGCATAAGAGTTAAATAAGCTGGGTGACAATATACAGCCTTGATGTACTCCTTTTCCTATTTGGAACCAGTCTGTTGTTCCATGTCCTTCATTACCTCCACCATACTTTGGTCTCAGGTCAAACAACAGGGAGGGATCGCAGCCCTCCAACAGAATATTGGATTAAACATTTACTGAGCATGGTCCCACCCATCAGAACAAGACCCAGTTTTCCCCACAGTCAGTCTCTCCCATCAGGAAGCTTCCATAAGCCTCTTATCCTTATCTGTCAGAGGGCAGACAGATTGAAAACCACAATCACAGAAAACTTCAGGGTATAGTGGGATTCAGTTTGCTACTATTTTGTTGAATATTTTTTGTGTCTATGTTCATCAGTGATATTGGTCTATACTTTTATTTTTTGTGGTATCCTTGTCTGGTTTTGTTATCAGGGTGAGGGTGGCCTCATAGAACATGCTGTGTTGAGTGTTCCATCCTTTGCAGTTTTTGAAAGGGCTTCAGAACAATAAGTATTAACTGTTCTCTCAGTGTTTGATAAAATTCACCTATAACCTTTCTGGCCCTGGACTTTTCTTTGTTGAAAGTGTTTTAATCACTGTTTCAGTTTCAGGACTTGTGATTGGTCTGTTTATATGTTTATTTCATCCTAGTTCAATCTGAGAGGTTGTACCTTTCTAGGAATGTGTCCATTTCTTCTAGGTTGTCCATTTTATTGGCATATCCTTGTTTGTGGCAGTCTCTCATGATCCTTTATGTGTCTGTGGTGTCTGTCATAACCTCTCCTTTTTCATGAAACTTAAGAACTTATGCACAGCCAAGGAAGCCATCAACAAAATGAAAAGACAATCAACAGAATGGGAGAAAATATTTGCAAATGAAGTGACTGACAAAGGATTAATCATCAAAATATACAAACAGCAAATGCAGCTCTGTGTCAAAACAAAAACCCAGTAAAAAAAAAAACTGGGTAGATCTATGTAGACATTTCTTAAAAAAACTCATACAAATGGCCAAAAGCACACAAAAAGATGTTCAGCGTCACTAATTATCAGAGAAATGCAAAACAAAACTACAGTGAGGTATTACCTCACACTGGTCAGAATGGCCATCACCAAAAAGATTACATATAATATGATGTATATGTGGAATCTGAAAAAAAAGGTACAAATGAAATTGTCTACAAAGCAGAAATAGAGTTGCAGATGTAGAAAACAAGTGTATGGTTACTTAGAGGGGACGGGGAAAGCGATAGATTGGGATTGACATATGCGCGCTATTATACATGAGCTTCCCAGGCAGCTCAGTGGTGAAGAATCCTCCTGCCACTGTAGAAGACGTGGTTTCAGTCCCTGGATCAGGACGATCCCCTGTAGAAGGAAATGACAACCCATTCAGTATTCTTGCCTGGGAAATCCTATGGACAGAGGAGCCTGGCAGGCTACATCCAGTCCACAGGGTCACAAAGAGTTGGAAATGACTTAGCAACTAAACAACAACTACTGTGTATAAAATGGATAACTAAGAAGGATCTATAAAACAGGAAACTCTACTCAAAATGCTGTCATGGCCTATATGGGAAAAGAATCTGAAAAAGAATAGATCTATGTGTATAACTGAATCACTTTGCTATACACCTGAAGCTAGCATAATGTAAATCAACTATACTTCAATGTAAAATAAAAAGTTAAAAATAAACACATATAACGATCCCATCACTTCATGGGAAATAGATGGGGAAACAGTGGAAACAGTGTCATACTTTATCTTTTTGGGCTCCAAAATCACTGCAGATGGTGACTGTAACCATGAAATTAGAAGATGCTTACTCCTTGGAAGAAAAGTTATGACCAACCTAGATAGTATATTCAAAAGCAGAGACATTACTTTGCCAACTAAGGTCTGTCTAGTCAAGGCTATGGCACCCCACTCCAGTACTCTGGCCTGGAAAATCCCATGGATGGAGGAGCCTGGTAGGCTGCAGTCCATGGGGTCGCTAAGAGTCGGACACGATGGAGCGACTTCACTTTCACTTTTCACTTTCATGCATTGGAGAAGGAAATGGCAACCCACTCCAGTGTTCTTGCCTGGAGAATCCCAGGGGCAGGAGAGCCTGGTGGGCTACCGTCTATGGGGTCACACAGAGTCGGACACGACTGTAGTGACTTAGCAGCAGTCAAAGCTATGGTTTTTCCAGTGGTCATGTATGGATGTGAGAGTTGGACTGTGAAGAAGGCTGAGCACCGAAGAATTGATGCTTTTGAACTGTGGTGTTGGAGAAGACCCTTGAGAGTCCCTTGGACTGCAAGGAGATCCAACCAGTCCATTCTGAAGGAGATCAACCCTGAGATTTCTTTGGAAGGAGTGATGCTAAAGCTGAAACTCCAATACTTTGGCCACCTCATGCGAAGAGTTGACTCATTGGAAAAGACTCTGATGCTGGGAGGGATTGGGGGCAGGAGAAGAAGGGGATGACCGAGGATGAGATGGCTGGATGGCATCACGGACTCGATGGACGTGAGTCTGAGTGAACTCTGGGAGATGGTGATGAAGAGGGAGGCCTGGCATGCTGTGATTCATGGGGTCGCAAAGAGTCAGACACGACTGAGCAACTGAACTGAACTGAAAAATATCAATGAATTACATAACACATTGTTAAAATATTCAATAAATGGTGATTTAAAAATAACAAAGGGTTAATATACTTAATATGTGAATTTATAGATTAATATTAATATTACTCTTTATCTCATATGAATATTTCACTTTTCCAAGATGATTACTTGCTTTCACTTTTATTTTTACTGTCTTTTATAAAAGAATGTTTTTATTTTTATTTACTCAAATCTATCAGATTTTTTCTTCATGTCTCCGGATTTCCCATTTTATTTAGAGGCTTTGCCTTCATTTTAGCTTCCTCAGCATGATTATAAAAATATTCTCCTCTATTTTTATCTAATAATGTGATTTAAAATTCATATACATACAATATTTGTTATCATAGGGCACTGTAGATGATCTACTTTTATTAATTTTAAATGATTAGTTGAAATGCCATTTATTCAAGCTGTTAAAATGTTTTCATAGGTAATTTTTTCTGGAGTCTTATTTTTTCCCACTGATCTATTTATCTGTGCCTCAGACATCGTCCTTATTTTAATTACTATGCCCTTGTGTTTTGATCTGTTTTAGGACATTGTGCTTTATTGAAAGTTTCTATTTAGGGATTTTTATATGAATTTTGAAAGAAGTTATCAGGTTTTGTAATTTTGAGGTTTTGATTGGATTGCTTTAAATTTGTAGAATAATTTAAGAAAAATTGACATTCCAAAAAATTAAGATTTTAAATCCTAAAATCTTTGATATATTTCTCTAGTAATTGAGTTATTTTTAGCATCACACACTCAGTAAACTTGTTATTTTCTTCATATAATCATAATGCACTTCTTTTCTTATTCTCAAATATTTTATGTTTCTTGGTGGTTGTTGCTGTTACAAATGATATACTTTTCCCACTAAATTTTCTGATTGGCTATTTCTGCTTTATAGAAAAATCTATTTTATTACTGCTAGATAATCTTACCATCTTCATGTATTAAAATTTTTGCATTTTCCTTCCCAATATTCACACCTTATTTCTCTTTGTTTTTCTTTAAATGAAGTGAACCTATGCACGCATGCTCCGTCTCTCAGTCGTATCCAGCTCTTTGTGACTCCATGCACTGCAAACCCCAGGCTCCTCTGTCCATGGGATTTCCCAGGCTCGAATACTGAAGTGAGTCGCCATTTCCCCTTCCAGGAGATTTTCCCAGCTGGAGGATCAAACCCAGTCTCCTTGGTTGGCATGTGGATTCTTTACCAATGAGTCACCTGGGGCTATTATTTATTAATGGGTATGTTTCTAATATTTAACCACAAGCATGATTTTATTTTTCCAATATGGTAATCTCCATCAGGGTTAAGAATTTCCCCCCCTTCTCAAACTACTCCCCGCCCTTGGGACCATTCAGTAGGAGAAAGGCACATTACAATTTTTGTCGAGATAGAGGCCTGAAAATTGGTGGAGCAGGATCATATAGAACAGAGAGAAAAGCTCTGTTTAGTGTTTTTACAGAGAAAAAAAGGAAAAATAAAATTAAAGGAGCACTTTATTGTTTTAATTATTTTAATCAATTGTTGACATTTTGAAATGGAATTCCTTGCAGTGATTAAATCTATGTTTCTCTTTTCAAACTACAGTTACACTTATTTTAATATTCTGTTAATTTTTTCACTCGTCTGACTTCAAATTCATTCTCAATTTTATTCTTTCTGTAATTCACTGTCATCTAGTGTTTTTTCTTTTGATTTCTTTTTTCTCAATGTTTCAGATATTTTGGGGGTGTTTTAGCTATCTTTTCCAGTTTATATGAAGTTGAAGTGGTCATGTTATTCTATAACTTAAAAATAAGCCTTTTTTTCCTTTTCACATTTTTCTGTATTTAATATTTAAACAAAATATTATAAATTAAAATTTAAAGTAATATGTTGTAAGTTTATTTGAACTTCACACTTACGAGTTAGGTATTATACATATCCATTCATAAGAAACATTCTGATGAGATTTTTCTCCAAAATTTTATGAAGACATATTTTTATTTCATTGTTTTCACTTTGTTAGACCAGCTTCTGAAAAGATACCATATCTTAACTACTCTGTCACACACAATTATCCTGTGGTTTCATAGATACCCAGAGACATATGAAAAAATGCAAGTTACCCAATGTATAGAAACAGAAATGTGATGTGAATACACAGAACTAGTAACATAGTAACATCTGCAGTGCATACTGGTTCCCATGTTCAGAAACACCTACAAACTGTTGTGAGGAGTCTCTTGGAATAAAGGTTCCGGTGAGGAAAGAGACTGAATGTTCCCCACCCCACACAGAAGGAGGATGGTGTGTGGAAAGAGTGGATAAAGCACCAGAAACTAAAGAATCATAAAAATTATTTGACCTGAAAACCCTTTCCCTGTTTCTGGTTAATATTGCATCTCTGCCTGGAGCAAGGGAAGGATGAAAAACCTGTTCTTCTATGGCATCAGAAACCTAGTTTCTTTGTTCCATATGATACTGGTCGCTAGGGTATGTTTCAAAAAGGGAGGGAAGTTTACTTTCACTAGAACCACAAGAAAGAAAATAAATGTATTTTCCTCTTAATGTTATACACTCATTAAAAGATTATCTGGCTAGCTAGCTATCATCAAAAATCTGGAATCACAGAGGAATATGTGTGTACACAAATGTGTCTTTCTTTTTAACAACGCTATAATATGTTGTTTTGAAATTTGTATGCGATTGATATTTCTAATAGAAACTGCAAAGACAGTATACATATGTGACTTCCTTAAATCATATAGTCAATTAATCAGTCATTCTGTTGACTAGCAATTTCCAACTATCCATATGTACAAGTCACTACCACATTCTGAAACTAAAGAGGAAAAAAAAAAGATATGATTTCTGCTCTCAAGGATTTTACTCACTAGAAAAATTTAAATATTGCCTATGTCAATCATTCAGTTAGCCAAATCTACCCTGGCAGTCAATAAAGTGACAGATGTCATGGAGATTACCCCACAGTCCAGGCCAATCACTAAACTACCACAAGTTCCTTAGTAGCTTCATGTCAAAGACATTAACATTTCATTATACACGCGATGAGATATGAAAATTACTGATAGTCTCATATCTTTCAGTTTTTACTTCATTAAAAAATATTTAGCCATGAATTTAAATCATCTCTATAGACCGTTGTCTATTGTACTGTCCAAACTGTCCAAGTACTTGTTGTGTGCATGCTCAGTTGCTAAGTTGTGTCTGACTCTTTCGACTCCAAAGACTGTAATTCATGAAACTTCTCTGTCCACGGTGTTTTCCAGTTAAGAATACTGGAATGGGTTGCCATTTCCTTCTCCGATAAGTACTTATTACTCATAAACAAATTAAAATGTTCAGTTATCCCAAATTTTTTGCTTCACTGCCTATTTAGGAATACAGTTCATTCAAGGAAATGTGTGTTAGTTTAGCTTCAGTGTACATGGAATTTTTATTTTTCATATATTCAAGCATGGCAAAATTAATATTTTATTTACCATGTCACCCTCTTTGTGACACCAGTTACAGTGCAGACAGATGGGGAAATCAGCTGCCAACTGTGGACCTTTGCAATAATTGCAGTTGCCTGAACCTAAGAGCCCTGAGTAAGTGTCAATTGCAGTGCACTCTCCAAAGTCTCAGACTGAGGAGAAATCGAATCCCCAGGCTAAATGCTTCTGGATGACATGAGACAATAGACTTAGGTTTCCTCAGAGATGTAAAAGAATGCATATGGTTGAGAAGTCTCTCTCAGGACTATGAAGGAATTCACTCACTAATTCAACAAATATTTTCCAATGCCTTCTATAAGCATGGGGTTTTCCTAGTAGCTCAGACGGTAAAGCATCTGCCTGCAATGTGGGATACCTGGGTTCGATCCCTGGGTCAGAAAGATCCCCAAGAGAAGGAAATGGCAACCCACTCTAGTACTGTTGCCTGGAAAATTCCCTGGACAGAGGAGCCTGGTAGGCTACAGTCCATGGGATCGCAAAGAGTCAGACACGACTGAGCAACTTCAATTCAGTTCTTCTATGAGCATGATCTTTAAGTTGCCACAGTGTAGGGACTCTAAAACAATAAAGTTTTAAAAATTCTTCTCTTGTTGTTAGAGCATGGAGTGAAAAACACAGCACACTCTTAAGGTTTTGGAAAAATAGGGCTTCCCTGGTGGTGCAGAGGTTAAAGTGTATGCCTGCAATGTGGGAGACCTGGGTTCGATCCCTGGGTCGGGAAGATCCCCTGGAGAAGAAATGGCAACCCACTCCAGTATTCTTGCCTGGAGAATCCCTTGGACAGACGAGCTTGGTGGGCTACAGTCCACGGGTCACAAAGAGTCAGACACGACTGAGTGACTTCACTTTCACTTTCAAAGCAGCACAACATTGAATTTCTATGAGTTTATTTCCACTGTATTTCCTCTATTGAAAACTGATTTTCAATTAATTGCCTTTATGTCTACAGTTGGTTTTATTGAGAATTAAGCTCTTAATTCTCATTTTTAAAACATTCTGTAGTTACATAAATCTTTAATGTTGGTCTGTAATCAGTTTAGATTGAATTTGTCTATGCAATAACGTGTATGTGTGTTAGTTGCTCAGTCGTGTTCGACTCTTTGTGACCTCAGGGACTGTACCCTGCCGGGCTTCTCTGTCCATGGTATTCTCCAGTTCAAAATACTGGAGCGGGTAGCCATGCCCTCCTCCAGGGGATCTTCTCAACCCAGCGATCGAACCCAGGTGTCCCGCATCACAGGCAGATTCTTTACTGTCTGAGCCACTAGGGAAGCGTCTAATCCTAATGATGGTGCTGCCATTCAGTAGCCTCGGTCATGTCGGACTCTGCAACCACATGGACTGCAGCCCACCAGGCTCCTCCATCCATGGAATTCTGGAGTGGATAAGAATACTGGGAGTGGGTTGAATACTAGCAACTGGAGTGAGTTGCCATGGCAACCAATACTGGAGTATTGGCAAGAATACTGGAGTAGTTTGCCATGCCCTCCTCCAGGGGATCCTCCAGAACCAGGGATGGAATCTGAGTCTTCTCCATTGCAGGAAGATTCGTCACCACTGAACCAGCAGGGAAGCCCAGTGATGCTGCTAGTGGTGGTGTAGGGGCTAAGTTGTTTTCGACTCTTGTGACCCCATGGACTGTAACCTGTCCGGCTCCTCTGTCTGTGGAATTCTCCAGACAAGAATACTGGAGTGGGTTGCCATCCAGTCTACAATTCAGGAAAATCAGTATATTAATCTCAGTTCAGATATTATGACTGAATTTGTTATGTCACAGGATCCATTACCCCTCAAACTGTATTTAGATTACCCTCTTCACATATGCCAGTCACTTTTTTTGGTACAGAATAATGATTTGACTTACATAGATCATGAAATGATTACCATAGTAAGTTTAGTGAACATCCATCATCTCATATAGATACAGAATAAAAGACATTTTTCTTGCAGTGAGGACTTTCAGGATTTATTCTCTTAACAAGTTTAATATACAGTGTACAGTAGTGCTAATTATGGGGCTTCTCAGGTGGTGCTAGTGGAAAAGAATCTGCTTACCAATGCAGGAGACTTAAGAGATGTGGGTTCGATCCCTGGCTCAGGAAGATCCCCTGGAGGAGGAGGGCATGGCTACCACTCCACTAATTTTGCCTGGAGAATCCCATGGACAGAGGACCCTGGCGTGTTATAATCATGAGGTAACAGAGAGTCAGATATGACTGGAGTGACTTAGCATGCAGCATGCAGTGTTAATTATATCCATCATGTGGTACAATACATCCATAGTTCCTATTTATCTTATAACTGGAGGCCTCTACCTTTGATCACCTTCACCCAGTTCCTTCTCCTCTCATACCCTACCTCTGATAACCACAAATCTGATAGCCTTCTTTATATTTATTTTTGAAGTATAACTGACCTACAACAACACTATGTTAGTTCCTGGTGCACAGTGTAGTGATTTGATATTTCAACACAATCATCGTGATACGTCTAGTTACCATCTGTCCACCATACAAAGTTATTACATAATCGTTGACTGTGTTCCCCACACTGTACATCTGTACATTTCACACCTGTCACTGTTTCTTTTGTAACTGGAAGTTTATTCCTCTTAATCCCCCTAACCTATTTCTCTCCTCTCCAGACCCCCTCTCATCTGGCAGCCACCTGTTCATTCTCTGTATATATATAGCTTTTCCTGCTTTGTGGTGTTTGCTCATCTGTTTTGTTTTACAGAGTCCACATATAAGTGAAATCATACGGCATTTATCCTTCTTTGTCTGACTTATTTCAGTCAACATAATACCCTCTGGGTGCATCTGTGTTGTCACAAGTGACAAGATTTCATCACTTACTTTTGTACATAGAACAAACTTTGAATTTTTAATCATAGAGAATGTATCAGTCTACTTCTTGATATTCAAAATTCCAGTTTTCTCTCATTAACTACTCATCTTTTCTGCCAAATAGCAGCATCTCCTATTTTTCTAATTTATCTTATGAATAATATTAATATTATAGTTACTTTATGAGACATTGGGAATGTATTTTAAAGAGTATAAAACTTAAGTACCAAGTATTTATATAAGGCCTTAATACAAATATGTCAAAGCTTTCAGTGGGTACTCTGTCTCTAAATGTTTATTATCTTAACAAATGGCTTGTGTTTGCTTACATTATTGCTGTCATTTTCCCCACAATTAAAATTTTGTATTTGGAAATGTAACTGAAACTGCATACCATATGGACAGTGTATTTTTATTGAAAATTGAGCGAAACCATCACATGTTAGTAGAAATAAATTCTATCCATATCCAAAGCATACCACTATACCAAAAGTTTTAACAGAGTATAACTCTGTTAAACTGCCTTAGAGTCCCAGGTCTGTGACAGAATCACATTCAAATGAATTTTACTTGATCAAAAATAATTTTTTAAATTTAAGATGTATATTAAGACTACCACAGCAAGACTTTTAAGAAGCCTTTTTCTTTCCCCCAAAGTGACCAAGAATCTCATCTACAACTCAGTCCCTGCCTTTTTATTCCAGCTCCTACTCCTACCTTTATTTGACAAACTCTGTTGTTTTTATGGATTTTTCTCTCTTCAGTACACACTAAACAGTATAATCCCTAATTCTGAAGCTCATCTACAGAAAACTAGAAAGCTGAATAACAAACCCCTTGGGATGGGATCAAGTTGTGAAGATTCTTTCACTTTTTTTTTTTTTTTTTTTTGGCTATGCAATTGTATTTTTTAATCATGTAATAACTATAGAACATCTTTTTCTTCAAAAGGGGTCTTGCTGCCTGGACCTTGATTCTACCTAAAGCAGCTTTGTCTCTATTAATAAAATTCATCTCCCACTGGCCCCCGTACTCCCTTCTGTTAGTCATTCAGTCATGTCCAACTCTTTGCAATCCTATGGACTGTAGCTGGCCAGGCTTCATGGGATCCTCCAAGCAAAAATACTGGAGTGGGTAGCCATTCCTCAGCCTAGGGATCAAACCTGAGTCTCCTGGGTTGCAGAGAGACCTCTGAGCTCTTTCCTGTCTGAGCCCCCATCTAGTTCCTACTTCATGAAATGAAAAGACTTAGGCAACATTTGTTGAATACTTACCACAGGCCAGGTAAGGTTCTAAGTGTTCTACTTGCATTTACTCATCTAATCTTCACAACACTGCTAAGAGGCAGGGCCTCTTTCCCCCTTCTTTTATAGGTGAGAAAACAAAGGCCCCAAAGGTTAAGTAAATTGCCCAAGGCATTTAGACTAGTAAGTAACAGAGCCAGGCATGGAACCCAGGGAGTTAAACACTTAACCTCCATGCTACTTAATACTATCTGAAACTTGCCTTGGTACAATGAAATGAATCACTATGCAACTGACAATGGAATTAGAGAAGATGAGAAGAAAAGTTTTAGAAATGAAGGAGGTGGCAAGGATATCAAATAGGGAATTACAAAAAATAATTAAAATTCCTTATACTGGGAAAATCTGTTTAATAGCAGTCCATAAAATCACAAGCTTATTAATCACAACATTATTAAAATAAATATGATTTCTCTAATTAGTTTTTTGTGTGCTCAGATTCTGAGTCCTGTCTGACTCCTTGCAACTCCGTGGACTGCAGCCTGCCAGGCTCTTCTGTCCATGGGATTTCCCAGGCAAGAATGCTGGAGTGAGTTGCCATTTTCCTTAGTTTTGACACTTTCATTGAATGTAATCAGATTTAGTTTTACCCTATTCATTTATAAGCATTATCACTTCCCATTTTTCAAATGGAGAAACAGATTTAAAGGATTAAATATTCAAGTTTTCATTTCTCTGATCCTCTAGCCCTTACTAGTAATCTGTATATTCTGCCTTTCAAAAACTCCTCAAATTATTGGGTGAAAAGATAATGATATTAGCTAACACATTAAACAGCATAATCTAGGTACATTAACCATTTTAAAAATTGTATAAATCTTAGCTCATTTAATGTTTACCACAGTCCCATCCGGCTCTTTGCAACCCCATGGACTGCAGCACTCCAGGCTTCATTATTGCCTGAAGTTTACTCAAACTCATGTCCATTGAAGTGATGATGCCATCCAATCAACTTATCCTCTGTCGCCCCCTTCTCCTCTTGCCCTCAATCTTTCCCAGCATTAGGGTCTTTTCAAATGTGTTGGCTCCTTGTATCAGTTGGCTTTTTGTACCAGAGTACTGGAGCTTCAGCTTTAGTATCAGCCCGTCCCGTGGATATGTAGGGTTGATTTCTTTTAGGATTAACTGATTTGATCTCCTTGCTCTCCAAGGGACTCTCAAGAGACTTCTCCAACACCACAGTTCAAACACATCAGTTCTTCAGTGCTCAGCCTTCTTTATGGTCCAACTCTCACATCTGTTCATGACTGCTGGAAAAACCCTAGTTTTGACTATACAGACCTTTGTCGGCAATGTGATGTCTCTGCTTTTTAATATGCTCTCTAGGTTTGTCATAACTTTTCTTCCAAGAAAATTAAAGAAAACTAGAGTCCTAGTAGTAGCAGTATTATCTCCATTTTATAAGAAACTGAGGTGCAAGGAGTTTATGTAATTTTCTCAAGATGATATGACAGGTTCACAGAGCTGGGTTTTGAACCCAAGTAGTCTAGCTCGTCAGTCCACAGAATTAATTTCCATACTAAACCATGGAAAGAGAAATTCTAATCAAGTCATGTTTTTTGGTGTGTATCTCTAGTATTCAGTTCAGTTCAGTTCAGTTGCTCAGTCATGTCCAACTCTTTGCAACCCCATGAATCGCAGCACGCCAGGCCTCCCTGTTCATTACCACCTCTCAGAGTTCACTCAGACTCACGTCCATCGAGTCCGTGATGCCATCCAGCCATCTCATCCTTGGTCGTCCCCTTCTCCTCCTGCCCCCAATCCCTCCCAGCATCAGAGTTTTTTCCAATGAGTCAACTCTTCGCATGAGGTGGCCAAAATACTGGAGTTTCAGCTTTAGCATCATTCCTTCCAAAGAAATCCCAGGGTTGATCTCCTTCAGAATGGACTGGTTGGATCTCCTTGCAGTCCAAGGGACTCTCAAGAGTCTTCTCCAACACCACAGTTCAAAAGCATCAATTCTTGGGTGCTCAGCCTTCTTCACAGTCCAACTCTCACATCCATACATGACCACAGGAAAAACCATAGCCTTGACTAGACGGACCTTAGTCGGCAAAGTAATGTCTCTGCTTTTGAATATACTATCTAGGTTGGTCATAACTTTTCTTCCAAGGAGTAAGCATATTCTAATTTCATGGCTGCATTTAAATTATATCATTAAATTATTTGAAATAGCTAATAGTCAATGATTAAATTTAGAGATAAAATTGGCAGTAAGAGAGATAACATGGTTATGACATACAGTATCTCTAAGCAAACAGTTAAGTGTTTAGTGACATACAAGCATTTTAGAATAGTCTAATGTTTTAATAGCAAGCCTATAAGTGATTGATGATGCTTTCTTTTAATAGAAACTAGAGACATGGGAAGACCCTTCAACTTCTATAGGTTCAATTCGGTTTAGTCTCTCAGCCATGTCCAACTCTTTGCAACCCCATGGACTGCAGCATGCCAGGCCTCCTTGTCCATCACCAGCTCCCTGAGTTTACTCAAACTCATGTCCATTGAGTCAGTGATGTCATCCAGCCATCTCATTCTCTGTCATCCCCTTCTCCTCCCACCTTCAATCTTTCCCAGCATCAGTTTTGCAACCCCATGGACTGCAGCATGCCAGGCCTCCTTGTCCATCACCAGCTCCCTGAGTTTACTCAAACTCATGTCCATTGAGTCAGTGATGTCATCCAGCCATCTCATTCTCTGTCATCCCCTTCTCCTCCCACCTTCAATCTTTCCCAGCATCAGGGTCTTTTCCAATGAGTCAGTTCTTTGCTTTAGGTGTCCAAAGTATTAGAGTTTCAGCTTCAGCATCAGTCCTTCCAATGAATATTCATGACTGATTTCTTTTAGGATGGACTGGTTGGATCTCCTTGCTGTCCAAGGGACTCTCGAAAGTCTTCTCCAACACCAAATTTCAAAAGTGCCAATTCTTCAGTGTTCAGCTTTCTTTATAGTCCAACTCTCACATCCATACATGACTACTGGAAAAAACATCTACAGGTTAAATTATGGAAAATCACCATTCCCTAGTACAAATCACCTCTTATCAAATACAGAATACAAAGATAGATAACCCATGATGTTTTATAAATTGCCTCACAATTTGCAATGTGAGGAAGTTTTGAGCCCCAAACTTCTATCTATTAATAACTCTATTATGTAGTCTGCCCATCTCGGCCATAAATAATGCAGAGATTTGTTTGAAGTAGAAGTTTGCTTGCCCTTTTCCATCTTTAGACTAATAATGCTTTTCACTAATGATGAATATCATAGAATAAAAATGTGCAGTACTCTCCCAATGCACCTTTGTTTTATGGAATAGAACTCTATGGATCATCATCAACAATCAAAACTCTGTGAAACAAAATATATGAGATGCAAAGCCAAGACTCAAAGGACAAATCCCATGCCAGCTTTCTATATTTGTTTCCGAATTACATCCCCTGATAGCTTTTGCTTTTCTGAGCATCAGAGCTTTTTATTCTTAGGACATCTATGGTCAGATTTTATGACCAGTTAAAACAGGGCTTTAGGGGCACATACATAAATACAAATTGAAGAATTTACTATTGTAGTCCAGAAGTCTAAGCATCGAAAAACAAGATTTTAGACCTAGAATAAAACTGAAAGATCAGTTCTATCCTTCACCCCATCTCCAATAAGGTATAAGATTGAAACCAAGGGAGGCACTAAAGCTTCCTTTGGCACACATCTGTGTTAAGACTAAACTAATTTAACTTCATTTGACATCTGTCAACCTTGATAGATTGGTTTGATAACACTTGTTATTGATTTGCAGTAAGTGACGCTAGTAGTAAAGAATCCACCTGCCAATACAAGAGACCTAAGAGACGAGGGTTCAGTATTTGGATAGGGAAGATCCTCTGGAGCAACCCACTCCAGTATTCTTGCCTGGAGAATCTCATGGACAGAGAAGACTGGCAGGCTATGATCCATAGGGTCACAGAGCCAGAAAGGACTGAAGCGACTTACCACAGTACAGTACAATGACAAATATAGTTATGTTAAAGCCAAAGAAACATTCTGCCTGTCCTTCCTATTGTAAGTGAGTAGTCAGTGCATGGATGTGCACATGCTAAGTCATTACCCTCTTTCTTTAATCACATTCACTGCCACAAATGTAGCCTGAATATCAGCACATAATGACATGGTACTGACCCACTTTCAATACTGCTTCTCATGATGCTTTATATGAATTCAGGGTTGACCACTCTCACAGCTTGGAACAACTCCTATGAGCAGCCAACACAGGAGTGCTGTATATTTGATAACTGTGCATAAGAATGGCAGTTAATTTCTTTAGGTGTTTAATTTAAGCCTTTCTGCAGTTTCTAAAAGTAGCAGGAGAATGAATAGTGCAGGGTGTTCTCATTTTGCAGAAATAGAATAGCAAACTATATATCAAGAAAAATTAGACTGAATATTCTTTAAAAAGGCTCACATGAGAAGTGGCAAGAGGAAACTACCCTTTAATAGCAATTTTATCTTTTGGTATTTTGATAGCATTTCTCATAAGAGAAATATTTGTGCTATGCATGTAACTAATAATGATGCAGAGAATAATGCAAACCAATTATTTAATATAGAGAACTAAATAAGCCTCTTTAATTTTGTGAGAAGAGCATACTTTGTATATTGAACAACCTCTTCTGTAAAACAAGCTTTTACATAAAATTTCAGATCTAGTGAAATTTAACCAGCAATTAATATTTAATCTTTTGCTTTTTCTATACATATTCCCCCAGCACACATAGATACAGAATGTGTACTTGTGGAATTTATTTGAAATCTGTGACATATCTCACATATTTTCTACATATATATCATATGTTATATATGTAATATTCTGTGTGATTTTAACCAGCTACATAGTTAAAGGTATATAGTCAGTTATCAAGGCAAATATATTAAGCACAAATTATTTTCAAAATCCCAGAGAAGCATGTATAGGGTACACAACCTGGAAAAAGGTTCTATCCCCTACTCTGCTCTAGAACACAGGAGAAGAGTTCGTAAGTTCCTAAGTGTGACGGAGCAGAGTAGCATCCTCAATGGAGAACAGTGTCTGTGTCTTCTGGTTCTTTATTAGCTAGAAGATTTTTGCCAGCAAGGACCACCTTTAGTGTCCCCCATGCCACAGATAACCCTTACATATTATCTAACTTTAGCAATGATTTTACCCAGAATTTGAAGCATAGGAAAAATCAGAAATCAAGAAATAAAATTACAGAATTGCTTCTATACAAGCTATAAAGTGAAACATTAGCAATACTTAATGGGGGCAACTGGGTTTCCCTGGTGACTTAGTGGTGAAGAATCCGATACCTGCCAATGCAGGAGACACGTCTGTCCCTTAGTTGGGAAGATCTCCTGAAGAAGGAAATGGCAGATCACTTCAGTATTCTTGCTTGGAGAATCCCGTAGAGACAGGAGCCTGGCAGGCTACACTCCATAGAGTCACAAGAGTAGGATATGAATTAGTGGCTTAACTACCACCACCACCAATGAGGGTAACTAAAAGATTGTTTCACCAGAACAACACACATTTTAAAATGTGTGAAATTAAAGACAGTATGAGATAAGTTAATTGGTGAGGACATTTGAAAGTCAGGGAAAGAGAATTTGGATCATTTGTTTTTGAAGTGACCATATATCACCAGTTGA
>SJYX01023307.1:255539-273209 GCA_006410675.1 Oreotragus oreotragus | reverse complement strand
GATAGTATATTCAAAAGCAGAGACATTACTTTGCCGACTAAGGTCCGCCTAGTCAAGGCTATGGTTTTTCCTGTGGTCATGTATGGATGTGAGAGTTGGACTGTGAAGAAAGCTGAGCACCGAAGAATTGATGCTTTTGAACTGTGGTTCTGGAGAAGACTCTTGAGAGTCCCTTGGACTGCAAGGAGATCCAACCAGTCCATCCTAAAGGAGATCAGCCCTGGGATTTCTTTGGAAGGAATGATGCCAGAGGTGAAACTCCAGTACTTTGGCCACCTTATGTGAAGAGTTGACTCATTGGAAAAGACTCTGATGCTGGCAGGGATTGGAGGCAGGAGGAGAAGGGGACGACAGAGGATGAGATGGCTGGATGGCATCATGGACTCAATGGACGTGAGTCTCAGTGAACTCTGGGAGTTGGTGATGGACAGGGAGGCCTGGCGTGCTGCGATTCATAGGGTTGCAAAGAGTTGGACACAACTGAACGACTCAACTGACTGAAACAATGGTGGAGGTAATGAAGATAATGCAATCTCCTTCAAAAGATCCCATGCATGTACTTCTATACTCACTGCCCCCAATCCTGCAGCACACCACCCTGATCCATGCCTCTGCTCAAGACTCCCAGACAGTCCCGGTCAAGTCTGGGTCAGTCTCTTTTGGGGTCACTGCTTCTTTCTCCTGGGTTTGGTGCACACGAGGTTCTGTTTGTGCCCTCCAAGAGCCTATTTCCCAGTCCTGGGTAAGTTCTGGCAGCTCTGTGGTGGGGTTAATGGCGCCCCCCTCCAAGAGGGCTTATGCCATACTGAAGTCTGATGCTCTGAGAGCCTCTGCCCCTGCTGACCCATTCCTCCACAGGAGATGCTCCAACATATTTCTGTCTCAGTCTCTGTGTGGTCCCTGGGTCCTGTTGTGCACAAGATTTGTTTGAGCCCTCTGAGCATCTCTGGCAGGAATGAGGTTTGATTCTAAATCAAATTCGCCCCTCCTACCATCTTGCTGGGGCTTCTCCTTTACCCTTGGTCGTGGGGTATCTTCTCACAGCTGCTCCAGCACCACGCAGCCATGGCTCCAACACCCACCATCTTGCTGGGGGTTCTCTGACGTTGAACGCAGGCTATCTCTTCACAGCTGCTCCAGCAAAGCGCGGCCGCAGCTCCTGACCTTGGCTGTGGGGGTATCTCCTCACAACCACTCCAGTGCCTCGCAGCTGCCACTCCAGGGCCTCACCGTCTCTGGTCCAGGATAGTTGAGTAGGATAGATTAATATTGCTTTACTAAAAGGAGATTTAACTGGAAATATTAACATTAATATATTCTTTCATTTTTATTGTAAAAATAAACATAGATAAGCATTAAAATGCTCCATAAATTTTCAGACTTATGATTATCAGAATTAAGAAAGCTAAAATTATATGTATTTCTATGATTTAATTATTTTAAATTGGAGGATAATTGCTTTGCAATGCTTTATCTGTTTCTGCCATACAATAGCATGAATCAGTCATAAGTATATATATTAATCTATCTCCTCTCTCTTGGTCCTCCCTCCCACTCCACCTCCTCATCCACCTCTCTAGATCATCACAGAGCATGAGGCTCTCTTTTATATAGCAGCTTCTCCCTCACTATCTAACTTATATTTTATATATAGTAGTATTATATGTCAATGTTGCTTTACATATGATAGTGTACATATCTCAACGTTACTCCCTCAATTTGTCCCATGCTCTCCTTCCCCTGATGAGTCCACATGACTGTTCTCTGTGTCTCCCTCTCTATTCCTACCCTGCAAATAGGTTCATCAGTACCATTTTTCTAGATTTCATATATATGTGTTAATATATGATATTTGTTTTTATCTTTCTGGTATACTTCACTCTGTGTTACAAGCTAGAGATTCATCCACCTTAGTTCAGCTGACTAACGTGTTCCTTTTTTACGGCTGACTAATATTCGATAACCTCAGATATGCTGATGACACCACCCTTACTGCAGAAAGTGAAGAACTAAAAAGCCTCTTATGAAAGTGAAAAAGGAGAGTGAAAAAAGTTGGCTTAAAGCTCAACATTCAGAAAACGAAGATCATGGCATTTAGTCCCACCACTTCATGGGAAATAGATGGGAAAACAGTGGACACAGTGGCTGACTTTATTTTTCTAGGCTCCAAAATCACTGCAGATGGTGAGTGCAACCATGAAATTAAAAGACGCTTACTCCTTGGAAGGAAAGTTATGACCAACCTAGACAGCATATTAACAAGCAGAGACATTACTTTGCCAACAAAAGTCCATCAAGGCTATGGTTTTTCCATGATTTTTCCATTCATGTATGGATGTGAGAATTGGACTATAAAAAAAAAGCTTAGCATCAAAGAACTGATGCTTTTGAATTGTGGTGTTGGAGAAGACTCTTGTGAGTCACTTGGACTTCAAGGAGATCCAACCAGTCCATCCTAAAGGAGATCAGTCCTGAGTGTTCATTGGAAGGACCGATGTTGAAGCTAAACTCCAATGCTTTGGCCACCTGATCCAAAGAGCTGACTCATTTGAAAAAACCCTGATGCTGGGAAAGATTGAGGGCAGGAGGAGAAGGGGATGACAGAAGAAGAAATGGTTGGATGGCATCACTGACTCAATGGACATGAATTTGGGTAAACTCCGGGAGTGGTGATGGACAGGGAGGCCTGGCGTGCTGAGGTCATGGGGTCGCAAAGAGTAGGACACGGCAGAACAACTGAACTGATTATTCCATTGTATGTGTGTACTGTAGCTTCTTTATTTATCTGTCAGTGGACATCTAGGTTACTTCCCTGTCCTGACTATTGTAAATAGTGGTGCAATGAACATTGGGGTGCATGTATAAGAGCTTTAAAGGGAAAAAAGGAAATTAGGAAAAAATTCTAAGTTACATATACCTTTAATGAATGCAAAAGGTTTTTTGCCATATTCGTAAACTAATGTATTGATGTATGGATGTGAGTGGTGGGCTATAAAGAAAACTGAACACCAAAGAATTGATGCTTTTGAACTGTGGTGTTGGAGAAGACTCTTGAGGTCTTCTCTGAGATCTTCTCTTGAGACTCTTCTCTTCTCTGGGTTGCAAAGGAGATCCAACCAGTCTATCCTAAAAGAAATCAGTCCTGAATATTCATTGGAAGGACTGATGTTGAAGCTGAAACTCCAATACTCAGACCACCTGATGCAAAGAATCATTTGAAAAGATCCTGATGCTGGGAAAGATAGAAGGTGGGAGGAGAAGGGGATGACAGAGGATGAGATGGTTGGATGGCATCACTGACAGGATGAACATGACTTTGAGTAAGCTCTGGGAGTTGGTGATGGACAGGGAAGCCTGGCATGCTGCAGTCCATGGGATTGCAAAGAGTTGGACATGACTGACTGAACTGAACTGATAAACTGAATTTTAACAGTTACTACATTTAGAACTAATTCACATTGAATTTCAAAAGGCCATTATTATGTTGTACATGAATAACATACTTAATCCATTAGAAAGATTACACTCATATTGGTCATGATGCAAGTGTTGTCCAAACACGGTCTGTACATCTGATTTGAGAACAGAGTTAATGCTCTGAAATCCTCACTCAGCTCAGCTTTATATTTATGACTTTGTTTTGTGTTTTTCTGTTTTGCCCTTCATTCCTGTATTATCTACGCCAGAGAAATCTCTGCTGGAGACTTGTGGCTTCAGCTTGTCTGACTTCTTAAAGCCATGATGTGGGTCTCTGCTTGTCTCTCACTCGGCTTCTTTAATTCCTCTGGTTATCAATCACAGTGTTCCCTGACCTTTAACTTGACCTTTATTGGACTCTCACTTAGTATAAACCTGAGAAACACACAAAACTAAAAAGAACAGAACCATACAGAAACTGAAAGTCCACGCTGAAGATATAGATAGGATAATTGAATTTTCCCCTTTAGAATGAAAATCCTAGAATGACTATAATTCTTTTAAGCTGAAAAGAAAGAGGCATTTTTGGGAAAAAATAGAATACTTTTCTCAGTAGAACTGCATTTTCTCTGTAATATAAATTGTAGAAATATTTTCTACCATTTTATGTTTTCCTTGTGCTAAAGAGAAACCCCAAGGACAAGGATCATCCTTATAGACTTTTTACAGAATTTGCATTTCTTTACTGCTTGCTTTTTCTTTCTTTCTTTCATTCTGCCACACAGACCAATCTGATGTAAAGAAGGTGAAACTGCAGCCAATAACAAACCCTGTCAGGACAAATAGGCCAGCACAATTGACGGTGTAGGAAGACTGAGAGGGAATGGATTCTCAAATAACCTGATCTATTCATTTTATAGATGAGGAATCGAAGACCCAGGGAGGCAAACATGGAACTTGACTGAAATTATAAAACGAGTCAGTGACACAGGTGGCTCAGTGCACTTCAACTCATTTCAGTCACTCAGTCGTTTCCGACTCTTTGTGACCCCATGGACTGCAGCACGCCAGGCTGCATCAGGGTCTTTTCAGATGAGTCAGTTCTTTGCAGCAGGTGGCCAAAGTATTCGAGTTTCAGCCTCAGCATCAGTCCTTCCTATGAATATTCAGGACTGATTTCCCTTAGAATTGACTGGTTGGATCTCCTTGCAGTCCAAGGAACTGTCAAGAGTCTTCTCCAACACCACAGTTCAAAAGCATCAATTCTTCGGCGCTCAGCTTTGTTTATAGTCTAACTCTCACATCCACACATAACTACTGGAATAACCATAGCTTTGACTAGACAGATTTTTGTTGGCAAAGTAATGTCTCTGCTTTTCAATATGCTGTCTAGGTTGGTCATAGCTTTTCTTCCAAAGAGCAAGTGTCTGTTAATTTCATGGCTGCAGTCACCATCTGCAGTGATTTTGGAGCCCAGAAAAATAAAGTCTATCAATGTTTCCATTATTTCCCCATCTATTTCCCATGAAGTGATGGGACTGGATGCCATGATCTTAGTTTTCTGAATGTTGAGCTTTAAGCCAACTTTTTCACTCTCCTCTTTCACTTTAATCAGGAGGCTCTTTAGTTCTTCTTCACTTTCTGCTGTAAGGGTGGTGTCATCAGCATATCTGAGGTTATTGATATTTTTCTTGGCACTCTTGATTCCAGCTTGTACTTCATCCAGCCTGGCATTTCGCATGATGTACTCTGCATATAAGTTAAATAAGCAGGGTGACAATATACAGCCTTGACACACTCCTTTTCCGATTTGGAACCAGTGACTTGTTCCATGTCCAGTTCTAACTGTTGCTTCTTGACCTGCATACAGATTTCTCAGGAGGCAGGTCAGGTGGTCTGGTATTCCTGTCTCTTGAAGTTTTTTCCACAGTTTGTTGTGATCCACACAGTCAAAGGCTTTGGGCTCAGTGGTAAATAATCTACCTGCCAATTCTGGAGACACAGGAGATGTGTGTTTGATACCTGGGTTGGGAAGATTTCCTGGGCTAGGAAATGGCAGCCCACTCCAGTATTCTTACCTGGAAAATTCCATGGACAGAGGAGCCTGGCAAGCTGTAGTCCAATTCTTGCCTGGAGAATCTCATGGACGGAGAAGCCTAGTAGGTTACAGTCCACAGGGTCGCAAAGAGTCGGACATGACTGAGCAACTTCACCTTCACCTTAGAAAACCATAGTATAGGAAACTCATCTCAGCAACTTTCCTGTCTCTAATTCAGCAACTTCTAATTTAGTGTGAAATAGGAAATCATTTTGTTAATTACTTGAAAATTAACTTATAAGCAATCTAGGAAAAAAGTTGTACTTTTTTGCCAGTGTATTTAAAGTGTGGTTGATTTGTACATTTTTGCATGTCCTTTTATAATTATAATTACATTTATAAACATTCTCTCAGAGCTAGGGTTTTTTCCTGATCACAGTCTTTTAAAAAGAATGAGAATACTGGATAGCAACGGGAGAATTTAATAACCTCATTGTTTTATTACCTTATCGATAAATAAAATGACTCAATTGCTCTGGATTAAGACTGCTGCATAAATATAAGTAAATATAATTAAGAGTAACAGTTGATACCTAATACTTCCTGTGTGTACAGAGATAATATGATTCTTAAGGATAAGATTGTGACTTTGCCTCATCACCTAACATTTGAGAATCTTCCTACATATTTTAAGTCTCAGGAGAATTGAAAAAAGAATTCACAAGTCATCCTGACCAATGAGTCAAATCCTAACTAGTGTTAAGTTGTTAACTGAGTCCCTTGAGTGATACATTTTTAATGTCTCTTATATAAACAGTCAACAGAGTAAAACAATTGCCTATTTATTCACAATTAACATGTTTGTAGGCAATGTTTATAAGTGCTGAATAAGAAAATGAAAAGCATATATTAGTTAAGCTTGAATCCCAGTGTGGGAGGCATAGCACTTTGCTTTGTTATTAGAACTTCCTATAAAAATCTCCTCTGATGGCCTCCAGTCTGCGTGCACACTAGTACCTAGAAAAACTTGTTCTGTGTAAAGTTAGGACTCAACACAGAGTATAAGTGCCCAGGAGCTATAGGTATTACACTTATACTAGCTTGAGATATTGACTGAACACAATTTGAGTTTCTTTTTAAATGTGAAAAATCCCTGGGTTGGGAAGATCCCTGGAGTAGGAAATGGCAACCCACTCCAAAATTCTAGCCTGTAAGATTCCATGGACAGAGGAGCCTGGTGGGCTATGGTCCATAAGGTTGAAAAGAGTCAAACACAACTGAAGTGACTTAGCATGCACGCTGAAAACACAACTCTTTAAGTATGTTAAAGAATAGCAGATCTGAATGATTGCCGACCTTTAAGCTACATGGTGGTAATTTTTACTCTCAATTTAAGAGAGTTTAATTTTTATTTTTACTTTATTTTGCTTTACAATACTGTGTTGGTTTTGCCATATTTTATCAATGTATCTTCTTCCTTTTTAAATTATGAAATGCTTCAAACATACAAAAATATGTGAATAGTATAATGAACACAATTGAGACTTCTGCTCAACTAAAGTACAAAAATACAAATAGAGTTCATGAACACTCTCCAGTAGTTTTCTTTCTTTCCCACCATCCAGAAGTAGTAACTATCCTGAATTTGGTGCTTATCACTCCTATGCATGTCTTTATACCTCCCTAAAAATATATATTCCTTAAGAAACCATGGTTTCATTTTATATTACAAAACACTATCATATGAGATGAATTCCTCAAATTGCATTTTTATACTCAGCATTATGTTCTTTTTAACATTAATCTACTCTGATACCTTCACTTCTAGATCATTCATTCACATCACTAAATATTATTAGTTATATGAATATTCTGCAGTGTACCCATTCTTTGTTTGGGGAACATTTAGCTATATTGTTTTGTTTTGCTATTACAAGCAGTGCTACATTGATTGCTGTGATATATTTCTCCCTACAGATGTGTTTAAGACCTTGTATAAAGCAATGCTCCTCAAAATATAGTGTGGACCAGTATCAGTGAATTATCTCTGGTGAGGTAGTACAAGCACTGAGAGTAAGCAAGTGAAAACTTTTACAGCAATTTGACATTGCTGCAATATCATATGATTTTGCATTTTTGCAAAAATATTATTCTGCAGTGGATTACACACTGTAAAAGTTGTTTTAAATCATAGATAGCTGAAGAGGTATTATTCTAGTCTACATACCTTGGGATAGAATTGTGTTTCCAGGAAGTGATTAATACTTAATCTTTAAAATATTGCCAGTTGTGCTTCAGAATCATTGTGCTGATTTAGATTCACACTAGAAACATGGAAGACTTTCTGTTCCCCTGCACTCTAAATATTCTGCTTTTTTTTTTTTCATGCATTTTTTGGAAAACTTTCTTTTGGTGTAGAGATTATTCAGTTCTTTCTTCTCTTCCTCTCTATCATAGAATTTAAATGCTGTATTTCTGTTGTTTCAGTGATGGACTTTCAAATGTTTAACATGTATACTTGTCTACAATGATTCGCTCCCCTCCTCCATGTTATTTTTATCTAGTATATTTTTCCATCTCAATTTTTTTTTACCATTAAAATCAATAGTTGTTATTGTGTTATGCCGTCAGTGATTGTCTGGATCACCTTAAATTTTAACCATTCCCCACTCAGTACATTTTGAACTTCATGTCTTTTCTCTGAAATAATTTTATTCTTAGTAACTGAGAAATTTTAGTTTTTTAGCACTTTTTTCATTCACTGAAAAAAATGAAAATTCGATAGCAAATTATTAATGCTGTTTTGACTTAAGCATATTTTTCCCTTGAGTAAAGTTCTACTTGACAGCATTTTCTCTTAGTACATAGAACTGGTCCAATGTCTCCTGATTCTTAATGATGCTGTTGAGATGTTTACAGTCACTCTAATTATAGTCCTTTGGAGAAAAATCTGCCTTTCTTTCAGGCTGCTTTTGAAATAGTTGTTCTATTCAGTGTTCTGTAGTTTCACCATGATGTTTTATATCTAACTATGTATTCCTCTTTATTTACTTCATTAAGATTTAGTAGCTTCCCTCAATCTGAAGATCCATGTTTTTTAATTCTATAAAACATACATTTTCCTCTTTTACCTTTTTTCATTATATAGAATTTATTATCAGAAGCCCAATTAGATTCTCATTCACTCTTTCAGATCCCTTAAGCACTCTGTCATATTTTTCATCTGTGCCTCTGTGATAAAATCTGCATACTTCTTTTAAAACATAATATTTATTTATTTATTAGCTATCCCTTTAGCTAGTATCTGGTAAACCTGTTATTTAAGCCTTCAATTGAATTTTAAATTTTAATTTATTAATATTCTATATTTCTTTGTTATTTTTTCTTCCAGTTTTCATCAGATAATTTACATAAAACACTGTATAAGTTTAAGATGTTCAGCATAATAATTTGACTTACATACATCATGAAATGAGTACCACAATAAGGTTAGTAAACATCCATCATGTCATTCAGATACAAAATAAAAGAAAATGAAAAAAATTTCTTAATGATGAGAACTCTTAGAATTTACTCTTAACAACTTTCATACACAATATAGAGCAGCATCAATTATATTAACCTTTTTGTATATTACATCCCTAATATGTATTTATCATATAACTTCTTTTCAAATTTATGACTGTCTTTGAAAAAGACATTGTTCTGTCCCATGTTTCACACTATTTTTCTCTAAGCATTTTAAATATATGTGTGGTAGTTTGAGCATTCTTTGGCATTGTCTACTTTGGGATTGGAATGAAAACTGACCTTTCCCAGTCCTGTGGCCACTGTTGCGTTTTCCAAATTTGCTGTTATATTCAGTAACTAAATTATTTGTTGTACTTGCAGGTCTGATTTTAATTGCGCACGTTGCTGATTCTTCCTCATGTATTTTGTAATTGTGTACTTTGGGTTCATGTTTGGCAGGGCTTATCTCTGAGATCCTTGAGACATTCCATTTCGTTCTGCCAATGTCCTGTTACAATATGAATCAATGAATACCAATCACTGAGTATTATTTTTAATTTAGGGCTTCTGAGACCATCTACAGAGTACAGATTTGAACTTTAAACCCATGTGAATATAAGCTAACAATAATGGATTTTCAGGACACATTTTTCCACTCAAGCTCCGCTCAAGATAGATGAATTAACTTGTTCTTCAAGTCCACCTTTCACCAGGAGTCTAGTCTTTCATGGATCCTTGTTTGCATGATGCTTTCTGCCCTAAGCTTATAGAACTATTAATACTTAGTCATTAAGATTGTGAAACCTTTCCAAAGCAGCCAGGATGTCTACATCAGCTTTCATTCTGGATTTTAGCTTAACTTTTCACTCTTGATTCCTGGTTATTCCCCTTCCTTTCTTGGAAGCTTAGTTCACAGTCTAAAATGAAGGTTTGCTATCCAACATTCCTAGATATTTTGTGCCCAGAATTTTTTGAATTATCTAATATGCCATAATGCCAAAAATGAAAGTGAAATTCTGTCCTTTCCAGGAGTTTGCCCAAGTTCATGTCCATTGAATCGGTATAGGGAACTCAGTGAAGCTATGAGCCATGCTGGGTAGAGCTACCCAAGGAGGATGGGTCATAGTGGAAAGTTCTGGCAGAACATGACCCACTGGAAGAGGGAATGGCAAACCACTCCAGTATACTAGCCATGAGAACCCCATGAACTGTGTAAAAAAGGTTTAACTTACACTATGCTTAAATGTGCAAAGACAATACAACTCTTTTTTTCTCCCATTTCTAACACTATCTTTTCCCTTAACCTCAAGCATACCACAGCTTTAGAATATTAATTTGATGCCTGATCCATTCAGTCCTTTTCTTTTTCAACTATGCAGTTTCAGTTAGTCCCTTTAAATACTGTTTGTTGTTGTTGCCGTTGTTGTTTAGTTACTAAGTCATTTCCAACTCTTTTGTGACCCCATGGACCGTCGCCCTCCAAGCTCCTCTGTCCATGGGATTTCCCAGCAAGAAGACAAGCGTAGGCTGCCATTTCCTTCTCCAGGGAATCCTTCCGACCCAGGGATCAAACCCTCGTCTCCTGCATTGCAGGCAGATTCTTTACCGCTGAGCCACCAGGGAAGCCCTTAAATAATGTTTATTGTCAAGGAAAACATTCTTAAAAAAAAAAAATCCTGAAAACCTTATTAGAATCACATGGTGGGCTGCTGTTCAAGAGCTTTTTCCCCTTAAGACCACCTTTACTCTTTAGAGTATACTTTGGCCAAGGCAGAGGAAGGGAAATGTCTAGAGCCCAACAAATTTCTCAATAGCCCAACTTTCTTGCCAGCTTATTTACATTTTGCAGCCATAGAAAGCTTAAAGGACTTCCCTAGTGGCTCAGACGGTAAAGCGTCTGTCAACAATGCAGGAGACCTGGGTTCGATCTCTGGGTCAGGAAGATTCCCTGGAGAAGGAAATGGCAACCCACTCCAGTACTCTTGCCTGGAAAATCCCATGGACGGAGGAGCTTGGTGTAGGCTACTGTCCATGGGGTTGCAAAGAGTTGGGCACGACTGAGCAACTTCACTTTCACTTTTCACTACACATTCATCATCTCTGAGGCCTAAGGCCAGAACACTCTATACCAGTTATCCCAAAGGAGCACTTAAGTAACGTATTTATCAGATTAGGAGTAAGAGTTAATCCAGTAGTTTCTCTGCCGTGCATTTCTCAACATGTACTTCTGAGCAGTATTCTTCCATGTACAACAGGAACAGGATGGGCAAGAATTAAACTCAAGAGTGTTGAATAGGCTAGTCTGTCACATCCCACAGAAACTTAAAGGAATCACCCCCACCAACCTACCCAAGATCAAGTAATAGGCCATCTTCAATTTTATATTATTTGAACAAATGGTTATTAGCACACACTTTTCCAACGTATTTATTTCTTTAAAGGAATGGATTTTGAAGAGAAAAAAACATGGGGCAGAGAGGTGTGGAATAGAAAATAAATACAAATGTAAGCTGTTTTGCTAATTGCTTTATAACCACAAACTAGTACAGAGAATGCCCTGTACAAAGCACAATAAAGGTTCAAAGGTGGAGGTGTTCCCTTCGGCAAGGCTGAAGGCTTCAGTCCCTGGTATTTGGAATTTAGGCTGCAGTCCTTGTTTCTGGATGGATCACTGGGTGTGTGGCACAGTCCATGCTTTTAACCAGATGTGAACAGGAGGATGGCCACTTGGCCCAAGCAGAAGTAGATGAAGTGTTTGGTTTCACGTGTCACGTAACTACCGGAGTTCCTCCCCACGGGGCAGTGCCGGGTGGGGTCGTACTTCTTGTTGAACTCCTTGCCGTGGGCCGCAGTGTGCTCTATACTGTGTTTCTCCAGTGCCTGCGTAGCACACTCCACCGAGTCCTGGTGCACCTCCTTCAACATATGGGCGTTCTTGATCTCAGCCTTGCGGTCACACACGGTTACCAAGGAGCAGGGGCTGGCCGACTGCACCGGTCTCCTGGGGGAGGGGCTGGCGAGGCTCACACCTGCGTGGAGAGGGGGTCGCAACCGAAGCCTTGGCGCATCTTATTGTCAAGGAAAACATTCTTAATATCTCCTGTTTCTTAGCTCGTTATTATTGTCTCACTTCCACCTGAGAATGATGTCAAAGTATCGGAGAGCAGAGTATATCTTACAGAACCTTGAATCAGAGAGCAGCAGTCAAAGTCCAGAGGTGTGATGCCATCTCATGTTGCAGGCTAGGTCTCTTGTTCCCTCGATTACAGATTACCCTGCTGAAACTCTTAGATAATGGGTCAGGCCTGTGTAGCTTAAGGTCTTGTCTCTCCAGTGCCAGCACAGTGAGCCTTGTGGTAGGCTCCTTGGTTCTTAAATTTGCATCCATGCCAAATGGGACTGAAGATGACTTGAAAAGTTAAAACCTCAGGGTCATTAATTGTACTATCTTATTCTGTACTCTTCACTGATAAAAACTAGTATGGTTTCTTTTCATGATCCCTACAGGGAGTAGGGTCTGAAGTCCTCCTATGCTTCAGTTGTCTGACACACCTTCCCATTTTGGCCTTTTCATGCTTTTAGCGAACCTGGATTTCAAATCTGTTGTCTCACGTAACAGTCTTACTTTTGGCATGTCTTTTATTACCTTCTATGACTAATCCTAATTCTTTTTTTTAAATTTATTTATCTTTGGCTGTGCTGGGCCTTCATTGTTGCCTGGACTCTTCTCTAGTTGTGGCGAACTGGGGGCTGCTCTCTGCTGTGGTGCACGAGCTTCTCATTGTGGCAACTTCTTCTTTTGTTGTGGAGCACAGGCTTTAGAATGCACAGGATTCAGTAGTTATGACACATGAGCTCAGTAGTTACGGCTTCCAGGGTCTAGAGTACAGGCTCAGTAGCTGTGGCACGTGAACTTGTTGTCTCACAGCAGGTAGGATCTTCCCAGACCAAGAATCAAACCCATGTCTCCTACATTAGCAGGTGGATCCTTTACCACTGAACCACCGGGGAAGCCCCGGCAAATCCTAATTCTTGCCACATTTTTCATTCCTTACCTTGTGGCAAGCAAAACGGAGATCTCATACTCAGAAAAGCAAAAGAGAAAGCACATCAATAATTTTCAGAATATTAGCCCAATTATTATATCCATACCTTATCAGTGACAAGACAAATGAAAATAAAAATTGCCAAATCACTGGTCTTTGTTTACATGATATTATCAGCAAACTGGGACAGGAAATTGAAAGATATTTTAATAAATGGTGGGTCACATGTAAGTTAATAAAATTAGGAGTCTGTTGTTTCCAGAAATACACATATAAAAACAATTCTGTAACTACTTTTATTTTTGGCTTGAGGGCAATTTTAGTGACTTCAGCTGAACTCCCAGCAACCAAGGCTTTGGCAGAACAGAACTCCACAGAGGTAGTGCTTCTTGAAAACGATGTGGATAGACAGATCTAAGTGGGAATAAGAACTCATTTAGCTGTCCCTAAAGGACCTGGGATTTCTTTGGAATGAATGATGCTAAAGCTGAAACTCCAGTACTGTGGCCACCTCATGCAAAGAGCTGACTCATTGGAAAAGACTCTGATGCTGGGAGGGATTGGGGGCAGGAGGAGAAGGGGACGACCGAGGATGAGATGGCTGGATGGCATCACGGACTCGATGGACGTGAGTCTGAGTGAACTCCGGGAGTTGGTGGTGGACAGGGAGGCCTGGAGTGCTGAGATTCATGGGGTCGCAAAGAGTCGGACACGACTGAGTGGCTGAACTGAACTGAACTGAAAAGACCTGTGTGTATTTACTGATACATACAATAAAAACATAAATGTCCTCCTAGGCAATCAATTGAGGCTTCCTTGCCTGGGCACTATAACCTATCAAGTTATATTGTTACTGTGTATTTTTCCAGTAGTTAAGAACAATGCTCCTCTATGATATTAGACTTTTTGCAACCCCATGGATGGTAGCCTTCCAGGCCCCTCTGTCCATGGATTCCTCCTGGCAAAGATACTGGAGTGGCTTGTCATTTCCTTCTCCAGGGGATCTTCCTGAACCAAGGATTGAAACTGGCTCTCTTGCATTGCACCAGGGAAGCCCCATGCACTCTCTTGACCCTGTTTCCAACTTTCGGATGATATGTTCCTGTTTTCCTTTCCAAGTTCATTCGGATGTTCAGTTTAACCTGTCTTTCTTCTATAAAATTCTGGTGAGAGAAAGAGACACACAGTGAGTGTAATCATCCCCAACCCTCCCCCTCTTTTCCCCAGTCCCCCCAAAGCCCCTCCACCTGTCCATTTTCTTAAGGAGAATGTAGAATCTCCATGCTCCTGGGGATGGTCTGCTTTGAGCCTGAACTAGACGGAATGAGGTTTGCATTCAGACTCTTACAAACTCCAACTTTCTATCTGATTTGTCCCCAGCCCAGGGAAGCCTCCACTGTCTTATGAAAGAAGCTATATCACCTCTCTCTCAACCTCCACTCACCTGAACTCTTGATTCTTCCAGACTCATCCTTAGATTCACATCTCTTTCAGTTGTGACTATTTCACTCCCCAATTCTCCTCTCCCTTTCCTTTCCTTTCTGCCTAATCTCCCTTCAAAAGGAGGAAAAAGCAATAAAAAGTTTGCCTTAACTTCATTTATGCACTCCTAGCACTTTCTCCCTTAACTAACTCATCTTGCCTCTGGGCCAAAATACCTAAAATACCATCACAGCGAAATCCAAAAGAAATATCAATGAAAAGGTTGGACTAAGTGATCTCTAAGGGACACTTCTAGAGAAGAGTTCTATGACTTAATATGAGGTCAACAACATACAGAAAAATCCAATCTAGTTTTCAAAAAAATTCTGTAAGTTTTGAGAATCTGTTATTTGTGAAGTGATAAGTGACAGAACTCAAAAAAATAAGTAAATAAATAAAGGATACATTCCCTAGTCTCTATAACTTCAATATTCAATATAGAAGACCTACATGCAAGAAAAGTTAAATACTATTTAAGGAGTCCATTCATGTAGTCATTCATTTATTTATGTTTTCTGGGGCTTTACTTAAGATAATGAAGTTCACAGTTGCAAGGAACCACAATAGGGAGTGCAAAGGATACTTGGGTTCATGTAGGAAGAGTACCCAACCAACTCCCAGGTAGGAAAAAGGAATTGTCTTCTTGGAAAAAGTGTCCTAGCTGAAATTTGAAGACTCTGTGCATAACTCTGTGTGTGTGTGTATACATGTATGCACTAACATGTAGTTGAGCCATGATTAAATTGAATCAGAGCAGAACAATGATATGAGCAATTAGAATTACACTTGTAAAGGTCCAGAAGTTAGAGTAAGAACACCTTCTTTTCAGAAAACTAATAACAGTTCAGTCTGTCTGGCTGGGGAACATTGGAATAGCAGTATAAAACCTTATAGTCACTTACAAGTCAGAAGCTATCATGGAAAATACCAAGTGAAATGGCCAATGGTGTGAGGTAAATAAAATGTTATAACTTCAGAGGTTGATTAACATGTGTTACTTGGAAAGAGCTGCATCAACACGTATGGGGAGGGTACAATGATAAGGAATTTCTAGTAGATTTAATGGTGTGATCAAAGGCAATCAGAGAATGCATGAATTTTTCAGTGAACTGTAGGCAGGCCTCTTTGACTAAAGTCAGGGTATGAATAGGAATTCTCTGGTCAAAATTTGACATCTCAAAATATACCTTCCTCTTATTGCTGAATAAAAAAAGAAGAATTTCAGTAGCTCCAAAAAGTCCCCCATTTGTGTGTGGGGAAGAATGGGAAATTGCACTAACTTAGAAAATGAGAGTGGACTGAATTCGACTCAGCACAGAACTGTGGCCACCTTATGCCCAGCTGCAGCCCACACTAGTAGTGCCCTGGTTATAGCCTGTAGTACAGACTTTAACACTATTAAAACAAATTTCCTTTGGACTTGAGAGTACCAAATTCTGCCAGCTGCTTATTTCTCAACAGCTACTCAGACCATCAGCCCTTCACACAGAATCTCTGCCTCTCCAGTGCAGAAGTGGAGTCCCAAGGGCTGGGCTATTCCTTTTTGTTCCCTGTGTATAGATGTGGTCAATAAACAGAAGTCACATTCTGTCTCTGAAATATGGTTCTTTTTGTAAACACCCAAGTCAAGCCAACCCCCTATACTAACTCAATTTGGGATCTAACATAGCAGAATGAACCTAAGAAATATAAATATGGAATATTCGTCAGGTTTAGAAACAGCTAAAGGAGTCAGATTTTATAAATTAAGAAACCTTGTAAGGCAGCACCGTCTATATTTTCAGAACTTTGTAATTATATTCATATTATCAAGCTGACTGAATTTGTTAGACTGGAAGGAGATCAGTGTTTTTGTGTGTGTCTGTGAAGTCTAGTATTTTAAAACTTTATTTTTTTTAATTTGAAGATATGTGAAATATAAAATATTAACCATTATAAGTTTGGGAAATTATTTGAATACACTGCAATATATTTAGAATTTTCATTCAACTTCAGTATATAATTAAGGGCATCGAAATATTGTTAATAGCAATAATATCTGATACTTTATATTATTTTTCATTAATGTCTATTTGACACAAATTAAAAACTAGATATAATTCAAGGATTTTTTTCTTATTCCAAACTTGTTTTCACTCAAAATTGAGCAGCTATGCAGTCAGCTTCCTTCCTGATAATACACAAACCATTTTGTAAGTTAATTCTTATTGGAGTATAGTTGTTTTACAGTGTTATTAGTTTCTAGTGTAGGGCAGAATGAATCAGCCATACATATACCTGTCTCTTATACACATCTAGATNAACTTGTTTTCACTCAAAATTGAGCAGCTATGCAGTCAGCTTCCTTCCTGATAATACACAAACCATTTTGTAAGTTAATTCTTATTGGAGTATAGTTGTTTTACAGTGTTATTAGTTTCTAGTGTAGGGCAGAATGAATCAGCCATACATATACATGTGTCTCCCTTTTAGACTCCCTTCCCACTCAACAACCACAGTACAAGTAGAGCTCCCTGTGCCATTCCGAATGCTCTTGTTAGTTATTTATTTTCTGCATAGTATCAAATGGGTATATGTTCAGTCCCAGTCTCCCAGTTCCTCCCACTCCTCTTCCCCACTTGGTATCTATATATTTGTTCTCTTCATCTCCACTTCTGCTTTGCAAATAAGATCATGTATACCATTTTTCTTTAATTTCAAAAATGTTTATTTTCCCAATTGTAAAATAAATGTGTTATGGGCAAATAAAGACATGCAGGAAACATAATTTGTAATCTCATCACCCACAAATAATTACTGTTTATAGTAATTATAGTTTGTTATATTCACTTTTAGTCTCATTTCTAATATATATATGTTTGTATTTAAAATTTGAGGCCATTATATATTCATGTTTTAACAACTTTTTGTATTAGTGTTTGAACATTATTCCAAGTAAATATGTACTCTTGAAACTAGCAATTTTAGTAGTATCAGGATATCAGTTTTTTCTATTAAAATTAATATTTAATGGGTATATTTATTCACATCTATTGTTTAAGGTTCGGATTATTTTAATAAGATAGATATCTAAGTGAATTACTGAATCAAAATATATGAACCTTAAAGGTTATCGTATCTGCTTCTCAGGAAGATTTTTTTTTAACAATATATTCTCAGGTGTATGAGCCTACAATC
>SJYX01023307.1:234245-252541 GCA_006410675.1 Oreotragus oreotragus | reverse complement strand
AGATTTAACAAACCCTCTCTGAAATGATTTATCTTGTCATAGCTATAGAGAAGACTAAATTGAAAAGCAAAATTAATCTGCTTCTATAAAGGTGAACTCTAGCCTATCATGTAGTCTGTGACAGTAATTAATGCTGCTTTAGCTTTCTTTCTGTGCTCAGCCCAAGAAACTAGTAATGATTTAGGTATGTGAATGTGTTGAGTTTCATTCATTTCAACCACACAGGATGAGGAGAGATTGGCATGTTTACACACTTTCAGCTTCTCCCAAGAAAATGAAGCTTCTGGTAGGCATTTCCCCTTTGCAATTCTCATTTCAGGTTCATGTAAAATTAGATACTTTTCTATTTCCTGATAGGAAAAAAAGAATTAATCAAGAACCTCTAGGGTAGCTTATCAAAACATTGATAATAAATTGATATTTTAGGACTAACATGTGAAAAAATACTACATATTTGAGGTTGTTTTCCCCTAAGTACTACTATTTTTTAAGATAGATAGGTAAAAACAATATTTTTAGCTGTTCATCAGCACTCAATTATGATATACTGATCCTGAAACCCAGCTCTTAGTATAAAAAATTAGGGAGAGGGACTCTTTTCCTGCTTGACAGGTTTTCGTTTTTGCTGAAGCAACAATATCTCAAGTAATAGCTTGAAAAAAAAGAGAGGATGGTATGAAGAATTTAGAGAAAGTAAAATAAAAAATTCATTAAGAATTGAGGTGAGGCAAAGGTGAAGACGAGGAATGCTTCCAGAGTAACTGCCCTACTTCTGTTTCAGACGCTGGACAGCTAAAGGCACCTTTTGTAAGAATAGGAAAAACAGTAAGAGGAAGAAATTAGACAAGAAAACAATAGTTGAGCTTTGGGTGTATTGTTTACAAAGCGTGTGTGGAAGAGGCAGTCTGTTATGCAGGTGGGTGTCTGAGAGAGGTCTGGGTGACAGATTTGGGAAACCTCCTCACCTAAAAGGTCATGAATCCATAGCATTGAATGGGAACAGTACAGCAGAGTAGCCATGGTTTATAAATCACTGCTTATTATCTCAATGAAAAACATATTTTAAAAAAATTTTGCGGCCAATGAACAACCCATTTTTGAATCCAAAATTGGGTTTTAGAGACTGTCCATATCTTGTTCTTACTATCTTTCTTGTTCACCAATCATAAACAACATAAATTTACTAAATTCTTAAAGAGAGAAGGAGGCCAACAGGCATAACTTGGGAAAATATGTGCCTTCTTCCTGAATCAAATTTGAAAGAAAATGCCTAGTGTAAAACACAACTTTCTCCAGCTAAGTATGTAAATTCTTACTTATGAATGTGTTTGCCGTTTCTCTGTTTTCATGTCAAGGAAAGAAGAATCAAAAACTCATTGAGATTTTATTTTAAGGTATATATATTTAACTGTTAGTATTATCCTACTATCTATGAGAAATATAAGCAGCACTGCATGTTTGTTATATATATATATATATNTCTTACTTATGAATGTGTTTGCCGTTTCTCTGTTTTCATGTCAAGGAAAGAAGAATCAAAAACTCATTGAGATTTTATTTTAAGGTATATATATTTAACTGTTAGTATTATCCTACTATCTATGAGAAATATAAGCAGCACTGCATGTTTGTTATATATATATATATATATATTTTAAACAGTACTAAAACTATTAAGGAATGATAAGTTAGTTTATCAGTCCTGGCACTAAGTTTTAAAATTATAGCTGGAGACTAGATTAAAGGCATGGTTTAACCATAAAACACATAAAGAATAGGAAAAAATGTAATCTGAAATAGAGATATTTTCTGAAAGCTCATAGTTTGTTTCTTAAATGGAAGTGTGTGGAAAAATATCTAGAACTTCTATAAATTCTGTTATTTTTCTTGAGGAGAGTAAAAATAATATTCCACAACCACTTCTGACACCTTTCATTAAATATTTAAAAATATATAATAGAAAGATATTCTTGGTCAGATGAATAATAAAAGTATGATACTTGTATGGAAACAAAAGTCAGTCTTCCAGAAATACAACAAATCTGAGAACAAAATGAAAATTTGGGTGCATTGTCAGTGCTTCCATAGAGTATAGATCTTTTTGAAAACCATAAAGAGTGAAATAACCATGTTTTATTTTATTGTCATATTTTATCTTTTTGGAATCTATCTAAACTCTCTCTACCTGTAGGGTTTTAGCTCTCACCTGAGAGACTCCTGTTGCAAGTTTCTTTCTGAGCCATATAATTTATAATCAAATTATAGAACCTTGTTCACCCATTTCGAAGTAGAGAATAAAAGAAAATGAAATTGCATTTTTTTCCAAACTATTGTAATAGATTCTTCCATGGGTTTCCTGCTGAACTGCCATCTCAGTCCCCTCGTCTGCAACAACCTTCACATCCTGGTGGACACTTTCAATTCTAGTTCCTCTCCTATTCAGATCCAGGAGCATTTAATTTTTCCANTTTTTTCCAAACTATTGTAATAGATTCTTCCATGGGTTTCCTGCTGAACTGCCATCTCAGTCCCCTCGTCTGCAACAACCTTCACATCCTGGTGGACACTTTCAATTCTAGTTCCTCTCCTATTCAGATCCAGGAGCATTTAATTTTTCCATGTCTGGTTTATAATATTTGGAATATAGATTTTTTTTAATTTACAAGAAAAATTTTCTCACTTTTTTTCCCTAAATTCTGCATTACTCTTCTTGTAGGTGAACATAAATTCATAAAATGCTTCAAACTGTTCATTCTTGATCAAAGTTAAAGAGATCATGTCAAGGTTATTATGGAAAATAAAATGCAATCTATTGCTTAACACATGTAAGGGAGAATACATACACCCAAATGTTTGCAATATTTTATTTAACTTGATAAAATAAAGTTCTTTAACTTGATAAAATAAAGTTCAAAGCTTTACACTGATTAGCTATGACTGAGTGCATCTTTCATTGTATAGATAATTACATGAATTACTAACCTTCAAAGAAGACAAGTTAAAATAAACTTTGTCACTGATGGGCCAAATAAAAAGTTAAAAAGATTAATTGAATGGTTTGTTAGA
The DNA here is from genome assembly GCA_006410675.1 of Oreotragus oreotragus. Classification (NCBI taxonomy): domain Eukaryota; kingdom Metazoa; phylum Chordata; class Mammalia; order Artiodactyla; family Bovidae; genus Oreotragus; species Oreotragus oreotragus. The sequence continues at coordinate 249,475 of SJYX01023307.1, read as the reverse complement.
GAATGTGACATTTAAGTATAAATTGAAAAATGAATGGCAAGATCATTAAAGGTCACTTGTGCCCTTACTTAGATGTTTAGCCTGAAAAATGTTAAAAACACCAAAGGAAAAAAAAAAAGTGTTTTTAATTGGAAAGTCAGAAAGAGGAAATGTACTGAAATGAGTGCTAATGAGAGAAATTAGAGTTGAATGCCAAGAACCCGGGAGGGTGGCACAGGTTCATCTTAAATGAAAGGCTCTCTGGTCAGCTGATAGCGTTTGTCCTTATATCTGTACACCACTGGCAACCAGTAGGTCACAAATTTTTACTTGATCTTACTGAAAACACATACTCTTCTTCAACCAGCTGGTGGAGCAGAACTCTAACTAAGTAATATTCTCTCAAGCATTTTGATATGAATAATATGAGTTACATTTTCTTTCTTTTTTTTTTTCCTTTTGGATATGTTCTCATTCAATCTTAGAGCAAAAAGGGACTTTGAAAACCATCTAGTTCAGAGACAATAAATAGCATACATAGTATCATTTCCTTCTTTTTTTTTTTTCTGGGCCACTGTCTTTTTTTTTTTTTTTTGTATTTATTTATTTTTTTACACGAATTCCCAAACATGAACCCCCCTTCTTTTTGTCCTCTCATGGGAGAGGTCACTGCTTTCTCTAACATTCTTTCCCATGAAACAGAATCCAGTTCACAATTTGCATCAGAGCACTTAAGGGCAGCCACTTCCAATCAATTGATACCCCAGGTAAAAACCACCTCCTGTACCTGATCTAGTCCAGATTTCCATTTCACAGTTTAAGAAACAGAGATCCAGAACTCATTTGCAACTGGGTTGGAGAGTCAGTCTATAATTTTGAAAGCAAATTTCTCTAAACAGGAAGTAAAACTTTAATCACCTTTGCTCAGATTCCTGAGTGAAACCATATAAGTAGAATTGTTTGATACAGAGTTAGCAATTTGAAAGACTCCTTCTATCATTTTACTGTACACAATAGAGCATTTAGGAGATTGTGACTGAAACTGATTCTTCTCATGTGGGCAAAATAAAGTTTTCCTAAATACTGGGCAACATGCTGCTTGTCTTGCAAATCAAAAGAACAGTAAATTTAGCAGAGGCAAAAATGTTCCATCCTCAAATTACCTGGTGTGTCCATGAAATAATATCCAAGTAGGGTACCATGGTTTATAAAGTGCTCTGAAGGAAAATGCTCCCTGCCCCTACCAAGGGTAATCACATTCCTATATCATTTTGGTCTCATTTAACTTAGAGAGACTTGTAGTTTTCTTTCTCGGAGGCTTATGATGGAAAATAAGGCAATCATGAGAATTTAAGAATAACACAGCATAGAACCATCGCCCCTAAGCCCTTAACAGGTGATATTCTGCAGAGAGCAGTCCTGGATACATTTAACATCTCTACATGTGATTGATTATGAGCTGGAGAGAGTAGTCATTAAATCTGCCAAGTACATCACATCATCAGGATGGGTGAGCACCTTGAAAGACAGGATTAGAATTAAAAATGACCTTGACAGTTTGAAAAATGATTATAAGCAAATGAAATTGAGTTCCCTAAAATCAACGGTGCAGCAACATACTTACAACACCCCAGACTGCACAAATCAAGTTTGAAGTGGATAGTTGAGCAGATGGTGGTTGTTACCTAGTGAGTTGTAAACTGTACTTTCATCAACTTTGTTCTGCTGACCAAAAAGCACAATGTACAATCAAATATTCAATGAAGTATAGTATATAGTTTTATTCATGAACTAATGCAGATTAATCATTAAGCAGAGAGTGAAGAAGAACTAAAGAACCTCTTGATGAAAGTGAAAGAGGAGAGTGAAAAAGCTGGCTTAAAACTCAACATTCAAAACATGAAGATCACGGCATCTGGTCCCATCACTTCATGGCAAATAAATAGGGAAAAAGTGGAAATAGTGACAGGTTTTATCTTCTCGGGCTCAAAAATCACTGTGGACAGTGACTGTAGCCATGAAATTAAAAGACGCTTGCTACTTGGAAGGAAATTTATGACAAACCTAGATAGCATATTAAAAAGCAGAAATATCACTTTGTCAACAAAGGTCTGTATAGTCAAAGTTATGGTTGTTCCAATAGTCATGTATGGATTTGAGAGCTGGACCATAAAGAGAGCTGAACACTGAAGAACTGATACTTTAGAACTGTAATGTTGGAGAAGACTCTTGAGAGTCCCTTGGACTGCAAGATCAAATCAGTCAATCCTAAAGGAAATCAGTCCTGAATATTCATTGGAAGGATTGATGCTGAAGCTGAAACTCCAATACTTTGGCCACCTGATACAAAGACTCACTGGAAAAGGCCCTGATGCTGGGAAAGATTGAAGAAGGAGGAGAGGTGATGACAAAGAATGAGATGGCTGGATGACATCACCAACTCAATGGACATGAGTTTGAGAAACCTCTGGGAGTTGGTGAGGGACAGGGAGGCCTAGCGTGCTGCAGTCCATGGGGTCGCAAAGAGTCAGACAGAACTGAGTGAGTGAACTGAACTGAACTGAGGGTTTTTCCAGTAGTCATGTGCGGATGTGAGGGTTGGAGCATAAAGAAGACTGAATGCCAAAGAACTGATGTTTTCGAATTGCAGTGCTGGAGAAAACTCTTGAGAGTGCCTTGACTGCAAGGAGATAAAATCCGTCAACCCTAAAGGAAATTAACCCTGACTATTCATTGGAAGGACTGATGCTAAAGCTCTGAAGCTTTGACCACCTGATGCAAAGAGCCAACTCATTGGAAAAGACCCTGTTGCTGGGTAAGATTGAAGGCAAGAGAAGCAGGTGACAGAGGATGAGATGGTTGGATGACATCAGCGACTCAATGGACATGAGTCTGAGCAAACTCCAGGATAGTGAAAGAGAAGCCTGGGGCACTGTAGTCCATGGGGTGCAAATAGTCAAACATGACTTAGCAACTGAACAACAACATTCCCATGTAATTTATGAGGTATATAAACCCTAGAAACCCTGGAAAAGAATCAGAGGCCTAGGATGAAAATATTTGCAAGGAAAATAGAAAAAGTAAGGAAATGTTAACAAAAAGAATTTGGAAATATTGTGAGTGCAAGCTGTCCAAAGAGATGTGAGAATATGTTAAATAAGATCATAAAGGATTTAGGTCATAAATAAAAAGGTCTTTCATGCTATAAACTCTGACTTAATTTTGAAATGTTCTTTTCTAGAGATGATGTCAATCCAGAAAATTAATTTACAGCTTTGCCTGAATTCAACAGTGCAAAAAAACTAGGATTCTGTGATCCCGTAAGCATGTAATATTTATGTGGATTTTTAATTTATCTCCTGAGTTGAGTTCAGTTGCTCAGTCGTGTCCAACTCTTTGCGACCCCATGAATCACAGCACGCCAGGCCTCCCTGTCCATCACCGTCTCCCGGAGTTCACTCAGACTCACGTCCATCGAGTCCGTGATGCCATCCAGCCATCTCATCCTCTGTTGTCCCCTTCTCTTCCTGCCCCCAATCCCTCCCAGCATCAGAGTCTTTTCTAGTGAGTCAACTCGTCACATGAGGTGGCCAGAGTACTGGAGTTTCAGCTTTAGCATCATTCCTTCCAAAGAAATCCCTGGGCTGATCTCCTTCAGAATGGACTGGTTGGATCTCCTTGCAGTCCAAGGGACTTCCAAGAGTCTTCTCCAACACCACAGTTAAAAAGCATCAATTCTTCGGCACTCAGCCTTCTTCACGGTCCAACTTTCACATCCATACATGACCACAGGAAAAACCATAGCCTTGATTAGACGGACCTTAGTCGGCAAAGTAATGTCTCTGCTTTTGAAGATACTATCTAGGCTGGTCATAACTTTTCTTCCAAGGAGTAAGTGTCTTTTAATTTCATGGCTGCAGTCACCATCTGCAGTGATTTTGGAGCCCAAAAAAATAAAGTCTGACACTGTTTCCACTGTTTCCCCATCTATTTCCCATGAAGTGATGGGACCGGATGCCATGATCTTCGTTTTCTGAATGTTGAGCTTTAAGCCAACTTTTTCGCTCTCCTCCTTCACTTTCATCAAGAGGCTTTTTAGCTCCTCCTCACTTTCTGCCATAAGGGTGGTGTCATCAGCATATCTGAGGTTATTGATATTTCTCCCGGCAATCTTGATTCCAGCTTGTGTTTCTTCCAGTCCAGCGTTTCTCATGATGTACTCTGCATATAAGTTAAATAAGCAGGGAGACAATATACAGCCTTGACGTACTCCTTTTCCTATTTGGAACCAGTCTGTTGTTCCATGTCCAGTTCTAACTGTTGCTTCCTGACCTGCATACAGATTTCTCAAGAGGCAGGTTAGGTGGTCTGGTATTCCCATCTCTTTCAGAATTTTCCACAGTTTATTGTGATCCACACAGTCAAAGGCTTTGGCATAGTCAATAAAGCAGAAATAGATGTTTTTCTGGAACTCTCTTGCTTTTTCCATGATCCAGCGGATGTTGGCAATTTGATCTCTGGTTCCTCTGCCTGTTCTAAAACCAGCTTGAACATCAGGGAGTTCACGGTTCACATATTGCTGAAGCCTGGCTTGGAGAATTTTGAGCATTACTTTACTAGCGTGTGAGATGAGTGCAATTGTGCGGTAGTTTGAGCATTCTTTGGCATTGCCTTTCTTTGGAATTGGAATGAAAACTGACCTTTTCCAGTCCTGTGGCCACTGCTGAGTTTTCCAAATTTGTTGGCATATTGAGTGCAGCACTTTCCCAGCATCATCTTTCAGGATTTGAAATAGCTCAACTGGAATGCCATCACCTCTACTAGCTTTGTTCGTAGTGATGCTTTCTAAGGCCCACTTGACTTCACATTCCAGGATGTCTGGCTCAAGATTAGTGATCACATCATCATGATTATCTGGGTCGTGAAGATCTTTTTTGTACAGTTCTTCTGTGTATTCTTGCCATCTCTTCTTAATATCTTCTGCTTCTGTTAGGTTCATACCATTTCTGTCCTTTATCGAGCCCATCTTTGCATGAAATGTTCCTTGGTATTTCTAATTTTCTTGAGGAGATCTCTAGTCTTTCCCATTCTGTTCTTTTCTTCTATTTCTTTGCATTGATCTCTGAAGAAGGCTTTCTTATCTCTTCTTGCTTTTCTTTGCAACTCTGCATTCAGATGCTTATGCTAATTTGAAAGAATAGTTTGAGTTGTATAACTTTCATAATAAGTGATTACAGAATTATTACTCCAACTATTGAAAAATTATAAAATTCTTTCACAACTTTCATAAAATCTTTACTCTTATTTGATGTAGAACATCACAAAGAATATGTGACTTTCCTTAGCATTGCTGATACCCCATCATATCTCTGGTATGTATTGTAAGAAAAACTGGTGTAGAATCTTCTATATTATCTGCAAAACTTTAAACCTAGAAAAGACTTTTAACCTAACCCCATCAATCACTTCACTTGGCATATATAATATAGTGACACTTTTAATAATTTTAAATACATGAAGTGATAGCCATACAATTCTCTTCTGTGTGCAGTGACATTTTTTAATATAAATTCATTTATTTTAATTGGAGGTTAATTACTTTACAAATTGTATTGGTTTTGCCATACATCAACATGAATCTGCCACAGGTATACACGTGTTCCCATTCCTGAACCGCACTCCCTCCTCCCTCTTCGTACCATCCCTCTGGGTCATCCCAGTGTACCAGCCCCAAGCATCCTGTATCCTGCATCGAACCTGGACTGGTAATTTGTTTCATATATGATACTATACATGTTTCAATGCCAATGTCCCAAATCATCCCACCCTCTCCTTCTCCCACAGAGGCAGTGACATTTTTTAATTGGCAAAATAACTCAGTAAAGAAATGTTTAAATTTGTTTAAATGTAAATAAAATATATAGCTGTATTTTTCTAATATTATGATTTTTAAATAATGCATTTCTTAAATATCTGCTCCTGGTGTTTAGTTGCTAAGTCTTGTCTGACACTTTGCGACCCCATGGACTGTAGCTTGCCAGGTCCTGTGTGCAGTTTCCCAGGCAAGAATACTGACGTGTATTGCCATTTCCTTTTCCAGGGGATCTTCTGAACCCAGAGATAGAACCTGAGTCTCCTGCTTGGCAGGTGGATTCTTTACTACTGAGCCACCTGGGAAACCTTCTAAAATACCTATAGGGATTTTTTTTTTTTTTTTTTTGCCGCATATACACTGGATTCTAGCAGTTCAAAAGACTATGTATTTGAATATATGTAGATTGTATTTGCACTTAATATCCTTTAGATGATTCTTTTTATAATTATAGGGATTTTCCTCACTGTGTCCTTAACTTGCGGTAAAATGTCACTTTTTTGCAAGATTTCATCTCTTTTGTTTAATCCTTAGCTTATAAACAAAGAAAAGCTCTATGGTAACTTCCACATTAGCTTCATAGGTATTCTAAAGGAATTACCCAAATTCCTGTTTAGCACAGAGCTGGATTCTGAATAATTTAACTTGTGTGTACAATGTTGGTTTCAGTAGCTTCCTTACTATGGGAGAAATATTGATAATCTGCAGCACTGGCTGTTTCCTTGACATGAGCGTAAGAAAAAGAAGGAGTAAGAGAACAATGAATACTGGTAAAGGGTGGACAAAGAGGCAGGGGATTGCTTTGAAATACTAGGATTCAGGGGTCAAAACATTCCCTGGGAAATAGTACCCGAAAAGAATTCTAACTTAGTTTCATCACAACTTGCATATCTGATTCAAGGAATATCTGACAGTACCCTATTTCCAATAATAAGAAAAAATAGAGTTCCTAAAATGTTAATTAGCTTGGGCTACATTCCCATTCCCTTGCCCTCATCTCAGTGTTCACCCTCAGTAAGAAACTTTGCTCGGATTGAGAAGGGATGGAATATGAGAGAGAGAGATTGACAAAGATTAAACATGTCTGAAGCAACTGCACAAAGCCAGTAGTTCCAAGAGGACTATTCACTAGTTATTAGATAACGTCTCTGAGTTAAACTACAATCGTCTTCTGAAGGACGGTGATAGGGTTGTGCCCACTGCTGCCTGCAGTTCTCAAGGCCTTCATAGATTACAAGTCCAATCTGGAATACAATAAAGTAGATGAATGCTATACAACCAGAGAAAACTGCAGCAGATGAGAGGAAAGCAGGTTCCAAAAGGTCATGAGAGACAGAAATTCCTGCTCAGTGTGATTCTACTAATGCCATAGTCCTTTCCTCATTCTTCATACATAGGGTTAGCCAATCAAGTGCAAGACAGGAAACTTAACACTAGACATTTACACAATAATTGAATGAAAGTGCACAATATCTGAGTTTTTCCTTGGGTATATGGAGGTATATTGAGTCAATAAACATATACATTGGTATGTATTGAAGATAATTTGATTCAACTATCTCTCCTTAGTTATGAGATTGAATCTTTGCGAAACAAACAAACAAACAAAGCAGGTTTATTTTCATTTAGGAATGAGAACTCTGCAAACTGAAAAACATCAAATAGGAATATGGCCCTATTGTTGTGATTAGTTATCAAAACTGAAGATTTGGCCAGAAATCAGGAAGAAAGAGGTGGAAAATCATATTATCACAGATGAAATGTGACAATTCTTATACCTGCCCAACCCACTCAAACCTAAACAAAGAACAGTATTAAAGATGCTATTTCAGAATTACATAGGATAGCTTTTCTGGAAAGAAAAAATTGCTACCAGTGTCAAATTGTGCCACATTTTTTCTAAGTTTTCAGGTTTTACTAGGCTAGACTAAGGTTGACTATGTTCCTATAGGCATTTAGAAATGTTTAATGCATTAGAGAAGGAAATGGCAACCCACTCCAGTGTTCTTGCCTGGAGAATCCCAGGGACGGGAGAGCCTGGTGGGCTGCCATCTATGGGGTCGCACAGAGTCGGACACGACTGAAGCGACTTAGCAGCAGCAGCAGCAACATCCCTACTCTCTCCACCATACAGGGTACCTGTCATTTCTGTCTGCCTACATTATTATCTTTATTATACTAAGAAGAAAAGCAAAGCTAGTTGTTTATAGCAAAACAAATTTTTAAATATAATTCCCATTACTTATGCCAAGGGTCAGAAAACCAAGGCCCTTGAGCCAAATTCAGTCTGCAGCCTATTGTTTTATATGGCCCTAGAAATATGAATGATTTTTACATTTTCAAGGGATTATTTTTTTAAAACATTGTGCAGTGACATATTTTATGTCACCCACAAAAACTAAAATATTTACTCTGCAGCCTTTTACAGGCCTATTATTAATATAGTGACTTTAGAATTAAGTGGTTGATTATTAGTAAATTCAATGATTTGAATAAAAATGGAATTTTTAAACCTAGAAAATAGCAATGGAATACAAATACTCATTTAATGTACAAAATGCTATATAATATGCTTCTGATGTAGAATTCATTAATGTAATGTCAAAAACACATCAGTATTTTGATATCCAGAAGAAATAACCTTTGTGTTTGTAAGCTTGTCTGGCTCAACAAAAGAAAAAAATATATAAGGCAAACCTTTGCCAGTAAAGTCAAGAAATAGAAGCCACAAAATAAAATCTATGTATGTGTGTAAATATATGTGAACATCATCACAATTACAGATATACAAATAAAGTAGGATTAAATTGTCCAATAAGTAAATAAAGGTCACTGCAGGGAAAGATTGTAGGCATTAGCTGCAGTCAATTTTTGCAGCTTTCATCTGTAAAAATTCATCTATTGAGCCAGATCTTGATACTTTTTCTTGCTGTTAAATATCTAAGCTTGCCCCTTGTCCCTAGCTAAGAATCCAGTTTTTCCAAAACACACTGGATTTTTGTGGAAAGACCAGTCGCAGAGAAAACCTGATAAAAGGAGAAGGCTCACTGTTTTTCCATTTTCCCCGACAAATGCCGGGGGACTATATTTACTAGGCTGAACTCTCCAATACTTAATGATGTCCTCCCTGCCTCTGATGGCTGTCACCTCTTTCCTTGCCAATGTACTTACAAATGCATCAGCCTCCTTGCCTCAATATAACTCTGGTGCTGATTGCAGATTGTGGGTGAAACCTTTGGCTATCAGGAGACTAGAAATAGATCAGGAAACTCAGCACAACTCTGAATTAAGTAACCTTTCAGCTGTGAGAGACTTGAATCACCCCACCAACTTCGCACACTATTCTTAACTGTTTCTTTGTCAGTATTTTTGTTAAAGGGAAAAAGATTAGGATGTCTCCTCCCTTTCTCTATCTCTGTCTCTCTGTCAATCTAGTAGAAAGAAAAATTGAACATGGACTAAAATCCATAGATTCTGCATGAGATGTTCCCTGTTACCTCAACATTCACAAAACTTCATCCAGTTTCTCAGAAAGTGTATTAACTATTGTACGTAACCAGCTGCCTTAGAACACTGAAACGAGGAGTGTCATCTGTGAAAGGAAGAGAAAGGAGTGCTAACAGGAATAACAGGTGTGTTGATTGTTATCTGAGGAAAAAGAAATTGTTAACAGTGAGGGTTTAGATTTCAAAAATGAAAATAAAAATTCTCTACTTCTGATAAGAAAAAAAAAGTCTCAGCCATAATTTAAGTTTTAAAGATAGAAAAATAGTCTATAGACTTTATGTAACAAATACCTACAGTTACCCATTTTTGACATAGACAAACTATGAGATCTAAGTCCCTTGATGACATATTGAGAGTTAGTTGTCCAGCTAATTTTGAGAACTAACCTATGACTTATTTAATCAGTTAGCTCTTCATGACTGTGAAGACTGGCTATTTTTTCCATACCATATGTAGTTTCTATCTTGCTTTTTATATCTTCTATAAAATATCTGTAGTTGTTTAATTCTGGAGAAAAATCACTTTTGTAAAGGTGGGATTCTGAAATAAGCAGAATGACTAGAGGTTATATATGTTTTAAAATAAATAATTATTGAGCTCTTGTTATATACTTATAATATGGCTGGACACAGATATATAGACTGCAGAGACGTATGTGAAAGAGGATGCTTGCCTTGGGGTAATTACATTCCAGTGTGAGATACAGACCATAAATAATACTAAAAGAAATGCATACTTTCAGATAATGTGATGTGCATAATAAATTGAATTAATATACAAAGAAAATAACCATTGAGGGAGATGCTTTGGTTGTTCAAAAAGATTGTCCTGAGGAGGTGAAAATCTTAACAGAGTGTTGAAGGTAGAGATGGAAGCAGCTATTGAAGAGCTGAGGAAATGCATTTGAAGGAGAGGGACCAGCAAATATCCATTGGTGGAAATTGAGGTTGGACATGTTCCAGGAACAGAAAATTGATTGTGGTTGAAATAGTGAGTAGGAATGAACATAATTAAGATGAGGACAAATGGTAGACAAGGGCCAGATCATGGTCCTTTGGGGCTGGGATTAGGAGTTTGAATTCTATTCTTGGTTTATTGAGAAACCATTGGAGTGCTTTAAAGACATACTTAGACTTAAATATTTTAAAAATTGTTCTGGCAAATGTTCTAGAAAAGTAGGTCAAATGAAGGAAGAGTAGAAATGAGGCTATACAGTCATCTAGGCTACATAGGTAGTCACTAGAGTAATGATAGTTGAAATGGAGATTGATAAGTGGATTTAGCATGTATTTTAGAAATATAACTCTAAGACTTGCAGCTGATAAATTGAGCAGAGACCTTTGTGCTGGTAATTTGGATGACAGGAAAAGAATGGACTCCAGTGTTTGCCATGAGCATGAGGAAGGCTAGAGAACATAGCTTTTCACTGATGTCCCTTTGCTATTTTCCTGGACCTAAGTCCCCTTCTTTGTCATCTTCCAATCCACTTCCAATTAGGCATTGATTCATTTAGATCCATATAACCCTAGTCTCTTTCTTATGTTAGAGCTAACATAAATCTCAGTCTTCTTCTGACTTTTTTTCCCATTGCAGTTTTTACAATATTTGCACTTTTTCCTCACCCCAGCTGTTGCATTTACCAGGATTTCAGGAGGTGCAGCTCTCCTCCCGTACAGATGCCCTAGAATAAATGTCTAGCACAAGATGTCTTCTTTCCTGCCAGGCTGTGGTTGGGAACTTTCAAAGTTGCTTTGATTTTACTGGGACAAACTATCTTCAGGTGTACTTCTACACCTATAAAATACTCTAAAAGTCCATTTTCTCCAGTTGCATTGGTGTTCTATCCTTGAATGTCTCCTTTCCCTCCTATACTCTCTTATTCCATCCAGAGCTACATATTCAGTGCCCATCTTGGATTTTATCATTTAACTAACATCTTTTGCATTGAATAGCTAGTCTAGCTTTCCATATTACATGTGGGTTTTTTTTTTGCATTTTTCCTTTATTCATTCCTCATTGCATCAGTTCTTATCAGCACGTACAAATACTTTAACAACAACATCCTGCATGTTTAATAGATTATGAGTGTCCATGAATATACCACAGTAAATAATAGAGTTAATAGCAGTAACTCTATTATTAGTAGTGGCAATTTATAAATCACATTTATAGTTATCTTTTCTATCAAAATCCATCCAAGTATGAAATCTGAAAATAGTTTCTTCTCATGTTAAATCTATATTTGTTTGATTTTTTTCAATTGAAGGATAATTGTTTTAACTGGTCAGAATGGCCATCATTAAAAAAAAAAAAAAAACTACAAATAAATGCTGGAGAGGATGTGGAGAAAAGGTAACTCTCTTGCACTATTGGTGGGAATGTAAATTGGTACAGCCACTATGGAGAAAATATATGAAGATTCCTTTAAAAAACTAGGAATAAAACTATCAAATCCATGCTTTTGAAACTTACTTTATCATTGGAATTGTTTCTCAGACAGACTCTTATGTGGGGCCCCAATTCCCAATATGAGAAGCAGACAAGAGGAGAGCTGCTCTGATGGAAGAGGAAGCTGAGCCATGCTTTCAGCCTCCTCCGTGTGCCCTGTGATTATGCCTGAGACACTCATACACAGGAAAATTCACACTCAACAAAACGCAGTTAGATACCTCAGTGCTAAAAAAAAAAATTTACTCTAGATCTATTTCTTTAAAATGTCAAATTTGGAAACTTCCCTACGTGTTATATTTGTGTGACTAAAATTCAGTAATCCTGATGATGCATATCACACAAGCACACACACACACACTCACTCCCCTCGGAATCCTAAGATCATGCTGTTAATACTAAGAAGAAGGTTACCTTCTCTCAGTAAACATCTAAAAGACCCACCTTCTTCAGAAGTGGAGTTTTGTTCTATAAATAATGAGGCCAGCCTTCTGAAACATCCCCACGGTTCTCCTGATTCATGTAGTGTAGGGTCGCCATTGAGGGTTGTTTAGCCTAGAAAGTTCTAGGGCACTGTGGCAACTTTGCCACTCTCTACCTAGACTGCTTCTAGTAGTTATGTCTGCATCAGCCTGGTGAGGTAAACAGGAATGGAATCTTTAGTACAGGGTCAAATGTGAAGAACTTTAGATCACATTAATGAAGAAAGATTAACTCTCCATATTATCTACTCATGAAAATGTGGCTGAGGTTAGGCAGGGTGTCCAAAAAACCACATGACGTATCATCTGTTTAGGCAAGCTTTACTTCTTGACTTTATCAATGCAGGTTTGGGATTGTACCTGCCACTGATTACATGGAAGGAGAGGCAAGAGGATAAACAGGTTAAGTGACAATTCATCATCCTTCTTAGACAACTGAATCAAGAATGTTCCAAATAAATAATGAATTAAGACAATCAACTTTGACTTCAACAAGAAGTTCATAATTTTATTACACAGATCTCAATTTGACAGACACCTAACTTTTGTATTTGGGGAGGTGTACGGAAAAGACCAGGCTTCCCTGGTGGCTCAGAGGTTAAAGCGTCTACCTGCAATGCGGGAGACCTGGGTTCGATCCCTGGGTAGGGAAGATTCCCTGGAGAAGGAAATGGCAACCCACTCCAGTATTCTTGCCTGGAGAATCCCATAGACGGCGGAGTCTGGTGGGCTACAGTCCACGGGGTCGAAAAGAGTCGGACACGACTGAGCGATTTCACTTTCACTTTCACATGGAAAAGACCATAGAGACAATAACATACTAATCATAGTAGCATATTAATTATTCAGTTAATGAATAGTAACAAATTCATAAATATTTAGATCTCCTTTACATTATATATGATAATGAAACCACAAGGATCTATATCAAACAATAACTTACTGGGTAAAGTTATCAAGAAAATATATTATCTTTGGTTTCAGGAAGATGACTATGTTTAAATTTGTGCTGTTTCTCAATTATCTCCTAACTTTTCCTGCAAGTATCATAATTGGGTTATATTCAGAAATGAGAAGGTAAGGGATTGAGTCACCATTAACTGATGCTTCTTTTCATGTGACACCTATGTGACACTGCTTTCCTTGTCTACATTCCATGGTCTTTTACCAGCTCATTCAGAGCAGGAGCAGTAAGAGAAAGAAGGGATGGTTGGCCAATGGCATCTTTGTTGCTGTTCGATAGGATGACTGGTTTCCTTGTCTTGGCAGCAATTACAGATGTAAAGATGCTTCCTGGAAAATGTTCTTTTTGGTTTATTGAGCAGAACTTCAGTGTATCTCTGCTGAGCTTCCCTGTATTGTTATGAACACTGACTCCTCATGTGTTCTTAGGGGATAAAAAAAAAAAGCAAAGACATAGCTAAATAAAATTGGCATCTTATGGATACAAAGGCAAGGCAAATGAAAGGTTATATATACTGTGGAAAGAAGCAAGTGTTTGAACAGTCCAAAGTTATTACCAGTCACTACAGTGCAAAAAGAGAGACACTTTTTTTGCTATTTATCAGCACACATGCTAATGTCTTCTCTGAACAAAGCTGGAAAAAGGAAACTATATAAACCAAAATAGAATCGAAGAACACAGACAGTATATAGATGACACAGCAAATATGTGTATAACTAAAAATAAAAGTTTCTGCTGCTTCTGCTACTTTATATTTTTAAAAATATCTAAATGCTCTAAAGACAAAGTCTCCACAATAAAACTGATTCTGTATTTATTCTGTCACCACAAGTTTGTAATAGATGAGAGAAGTTATTGTGAGTGCATGTCATACAGAATGCAGGCAGTAAACATACATTTTAAACAAAAACTTATTACAATGTATTCTAAAAGTTTTTCTTGGGTTTAAAATCTCAATGACAGTTTCCCTATCTCCAACTGAAAAATAAATGTAGTTGAAATGTTTGATGAAGCTTATACAAGTTTTCCTAATGGTACTGGCAGATCACTCATAAATATGAAGTAAATAGCATAATAAAGAAACAGAAAATTAAATACATAAATTACAAGCAAAAAAATTACAACCACACCATGACAGGATTCATGTACATGAATTCATTTAACACCAACCAAAAGCTTTGCTTACAAGTAACATTTAAGCAGTAAAATTTGAGATGAAAGGACATAAAGTTATCCTTTTCATGGGAAAGAAAAATGTATGTTTAATGTATAAATCAAGTTTTAAATTGGACATGCAGTCTTGACTAAATTTCCTCATCATAATGATGGGAATAGATTCATATAGGTATAGTATAGATGACTTGGCAAATAAAGTTGATACAAATATTTATTATTTTCATCTTAAAATTTTAGAGGGATTTTATGACATGATGAAAATTAGTTGTACTAAGAAATTCATATCATTCTATTTCTAATTTCAAATTAACTTGCAACTCATACTGATTTCAAACCCCAATTTTCTGTCTTTAGGAGGGAAATGAAAGCAGGAGATATCATTATCAATATATCTGTTATTTGCTTCATCAATTATTTAGGCATTTCAAACCATATCTAATGTAATAACTTAAAGGAAAAATCATTTATTTGCTCATAATTCTTCAATTTGAGTTCAACTCACGTGGGCAGTTTTTAGCTGGACTTGTCTGGCATTCCTCACAGGGTTGCAGTCATCAGATAGATTGACTGGTGATGGGATGCCTAACATGGCTTTAGCTCTGAAGCCTCTGCTGAGATGGCTAGAATGGCTGGGGGGGCGGGGTCTTTCTTTCCATCTGGTTCCTCTTCCACACTTCTGCAGAGCATGGTGCTCTCAGAGTTCCAAAAGGATAAAACAGAAGATATGGGGCCTTTTGACATCTCATCTCAAATTGCACAGAGTCACCTGTGGCATACTCTTGTTCAGTTCAGTTCAGTTCAG
>SJYX01023307.1:198486-230699 GCA_006410675.1 Oreotragus oreotragus | reverse complement strand
AACACCACAGTTCAAAAGCATTGATTCTTCAGTGCTTAGCTTTCTTCACAGTCCAACTTTCACATCCATACATGACCACAGGAAAAACCATAGCCTTGACTAGACGGACCTTAGTCGGCAAAGTGATGTCCCTGCTTTTGAATATACTATCTAGGTTGGTCATAACTTTTCTTCCAAGGAGTAAGCGTCTTCTAATTTCATGGCTGCAGTCACCATCTGCAGTGACTTGTTGATCAAAGCAAATTGCAGGGCCAGCCCAGATTCAAAGATTGGGGGAGGGGTGAAATAGGAAAGAGACTCCACCATTTGAAGAGCAAAGTATCACTTTGAATAAGGACAGGAGGAATTTAGGGTCATATTTTATACTCTATCACAATCATCAAATTTGAAAAAGGAATAGTACTTTGGTATATTAATAGTAACCCAAACATGAATACATAGGAAGAAAATCCTGAAAGTTTGAATTTTTGCTTAAATAAAAGAATTTTATTGTATAAAAGTTTGTTTCATGTTCTGATAAACTGTTTTAAATATTCTGATTTCTGGAAAAACCTTTCTATGGCTTTATGAACTCAAACACCTGTTGCATTATATAATACATACAATTCCTTCTGTTTAAAGACATCTAGATGAGATTTGCCAACATGATCAATTCCAACACATTTCTAACCTGCTTAATATTAATCTAACAGTGTTCCTGACAATCCTTGCTCTAAGTTTGGATCAATAACATTTGGCACTGAAAATTGTGCATTAGTTAATCTTTTATCCAGTTCATTTTTATGTAAAGGTTTATCCAGTTGTGTCCACTTACACTGGATAAGACTATTATTCAGTCATATAGTAGAGGGCATTTTAGAAATTATTTAGAAATTATTCATCATCAAAAATTAATTTAAATTTGATTATCTCCCCAAATCTGAATTATTAGAATAAAAATCTCATTATGATTAGATTTTTCCAAAGTTGGGGAAAGTGGGTTTTTAGATGTTTTTTAAAGGTTTTATATGCTTCATTTTGTTATATTTTATTAAACAGAGATAATTACTCAACTGGTGCTGTATGAGAAGAAATTTAATATTCATGGGTCAGGAGTGAGACTGTGAGAAATGTAGTAAATAATAAACCAATCTTGATCAAAAGAGTTTTCAGTCTACTGATGAGAAGATATGAGCACAAAAATAGTACAAAGATGTTCAAAAAATAGAAATCAAGAAATATAAATTCTTTAAAATTATACAGGCTTTAAAGTTAGATGGGGAAACAATGGAAACAGTGACAGTCTTCATTTTTTTGGACTCCAAAATTACTGCAGATGGTGATTGAAGCCATGAAATTACAAGATGCTTGTTCTTTGGGGAAAAAAGCTATAACCAACCTAGACAGCATATTAAAAAGCAGAGACATTACTTTGCCAACAAAAGTCCATCTAGTCAAAGCTAAGGTTTTTCCAGTAGTCCTATATGGATGTGAAAGTTGGAGTATAAAGAAAGCTGAGCACCAAAGAATTGATGCTTTTGAACTGTGGTGTTGGAGAAGACTCTGGAGAGTCCCTTGGACTGCAAGGAGATCCAACCAGTCCATCCTAAAGGAGATCAGTCCTGGGTGTTCATTGGAAGGACTGATGCTGAAGCTGAACTTCAATACTTTGTCCACCTGATGCAAAGAACTGACTCACTGGAAAAGACCCTGATGCTAGGAAAGATTGAAGGCAGGAGGAGAAGAGACTAATAGAGGATGAGATGGTTGGAAGGCATCACCAACTTGATGGATATGATCTCCAGGAGTTGGTGATGGACAGGGAAGCCTGGCGTGCTATAGTCCATGGGGTCGCAAAGAGTCAGACATGACTGAGCGACTGAACTGAACTGAACTGAAAGTTATTTATTTATGTTTCCAAACTGGTCACTTTTAAATCCCCCTGTTGAGAAGAATAAGTTGAAAGGACAAGGAAAAAGCCCACTCCCAGCAGTGAAATCAGTGTCTGGAGCACTGAAGCACGGGCTAGCCTAGTCTTTGCTGGTGCCTAGAAGTGTGGTGGTTGATAAATATTCTCTCAGATTCTCACATGTCTTTTTACACAAAGGAATTTTGTTGGCATCCATAATCTCACTAAATCCCACAGCATTCAGTGATACAGGTAGAACCGTTGTTTAAGAGATGAAGCAACTGGAGATGAATTAGGGAAAGTAACTTACTCAGAGCTAAATGAAAAATTAAAACAAGACAGAATTACAGCAAAATGTAGGCCATAAACTCATTCCATTGCTTTAATTTTCCTATATGGAGCAAATTAGCAGCATGATCAGTGGGTAAAAGCTTAATTTTTCAAAAGCATCTATTAGTTCACAAGCACTGCAAAATGCAATGGCTCTGAAATAACACACTATATGACCATAAAATCTGGATTCCTCAGCTGTAATAGTTTCCCCATGAGGTAATGTGTTTAAAGACAAAAGGATGAGTTCTAATGTAAAGGGACACCACTGGATAAACCTTTGCATAAAAAAGAACTGGATGAAAGATTAAATAATGCACAATTTTCAGTGCCAAATGTTATTGATCCAAACTTAGAGCAAGGATTTTCAGGAACACTGTTAGATTAATATTAAGCAGGTTAGAATTGTGTTGGAATTGATCATGTTGGCAAATCTTATCTAGAGGTCTTTAAACAGAAGGAATTATAGTGTCTCAGATACCTCCATCCCTTCCGATTGTCTTTCAGTCACTCAGTTGTGTCTGACTCTCTGCGACCCCATGGACTGCAGCACACCAGGCTTCCCTGTCCATCAACAACTCCTGGAGCTTGCTCAAACTCATGTCCATCAAGTCGGTGATGCCTTCCAACCATCTCATCCTCTGTTGCCCCCTTCTCCTCCTGCTCTCCATCTTTCCCAGCATCAGAGTCTTTTCAAATGAGTCAGCTCTTCGCATCAGGTGGCCAAAGTATTGGAGCTTCAGCTTCAGCATCAGTCCTTCCAATGAATATTCAGGGTTAATTTCTTTTAGGATTCACTTCCTTTAGGATTAACTGGTTTTATTTTTGTTGTTGTTGTTTGTTCTTTTTTTTTTTTTAATTGGTTTTGGCATACATTGACATGAATCCGTCATGGGTGTACATGAACTCCCAAATAAAGTATTGGAGCTTCAGCTTCAGCATCAGTCCTTCCAATGAATATTCAGGGTTAATTTCTTTTAGGATTCACTTCCTTTAGGATTAACTGGTTTTATTTTTGTTGTTGTTGTTTGTTCTTTTTTTTTTTTTAATTGGTTTTGGCATACATTGACATGAATCCGTCATGGGTGTACATGAACTCCCAAACATGAACCCCTCCTCCCACCTCCCACCCCACGTCATCCCTCCGGATTCTAGGATTAACTGGTTTTATTTCCTTGCAGTCCAAGGGACTCTCAAGAGTCTTCTCTAGCACCATAGTTTGAAAACATCAATTCTTTGGCGCTTGGCCTTCTTATGGTCCAACTCTCACCTCTATACATGACTACTGGAAAATCCATAGCTTTGACCAAAGTGATGTCTCTGCTTTGTAATATGCTGTCTAGGTTTGTCATTGCTTTTCTTCCAAGGAGAAAGTGTCTTTTAATTTTGTGGCTGCAGTCACCGTCCATAGTCATTTTGGATCCCAGGAAAACAGTCTGTCACTTTTTCCATTGTCTCCCCATCTATTTGCATGAAGTAATGGGAGTGGATGCCCTGATCTTAATTTTTTGAATGCTGAGTTATAAGCCTACCATAGGTTTATAATTAGGCCACAAGACCAACTATCACCATTTTATGACAAGCTCCTTTTGGTTGTTTCAAGAGCTGAACCACTTTTGCTGTATCTGAGATTCTCTTGTCTCTGAAATTTATTAGACATTGGTTCATTTCTCACGCTAGGATCTAAGTCTCTTGGAAGTTCAAAGACATATTCTTGAGTGTAAGCAGATACTCCACAAAGATTATTTTGACCATATTGACATAGCAATATACATATTGCTTAATACATATATGATGGTCCCATCCTATGAAAACCAAGCAATTTCACATTGTGCTGTGTGAAGGAAGATTTTACAGAATATAAAATAGATTATCACATAGCTTCAGTTCAGTTCAGTCGCTCAGTCATGTCCGACTCTTTGCGACCCTATGAATCGCAGCACACCAGGCCTCCCTGTCTATCACCAACTCCCGGAGTTCATTCAAACTCACGTCCATCGAGTCGGTGATGCCATCCAGCCATCCAGCCATCTCATCCTCTGTTGTCCCCTTTTCCTGCCACCCCCAATCTTTCCCAGCATCAGAGTCTTTTCCAGTGAGTCAACTCTTCGCATGAGGTGGCCAAAGTACTAGAGTTTCAGCCTCAGCATCAGTCCTTCCAAAGAACACTCAGGGCTGATCTCCTTTAGAATGGACTGGTTGGACCTCCTTGCAGTCCAAGGGACTCTCAAGAGTCTTCTCCAACACCACAGTTCAAAAGCATCAATTCTTTGGTGCTCAGCTTTCTTCACAGTCCAACTTTCACATCCATACCTAAGTAGAGGACAATAGACGTGTTTCCACAATTCTAGATGCAATAAGTTCTAAAAGGCAAAAAAAGGTAATATAAATTCTTTTGATTCATTTGTTACCAAACTTGACATGTACAAACAAGGCCACTTGTAATTTTCATTCATTTATATCTTTTACTGTGAATATATAAGTAGTCATGTTATTATTATACAGAGATTAATATGCCTCATTATTGAGTACTATCTCTTTCTAAAATCTGAAAGACTGTTCTAAAATAGATCTTGCCAAGTGGTTTCAAGATGGGTTATGCATTCATATGGGTGTGATACTGCAAAGGAATCTGCATCAGCTTGACAGTGTGCTATTCTCTATTTCAGTGACAGCTTTATTGAGACATTAGTGTCCTATTCTCATTGCTGGTGTTTTTCAGCACAGCAACACCGATGGTCGTATTTAATTACTGGTGCTCCTTTTCATTGTGTTTTTTTTTTTTTTTTTTTAATATTTATCTATTTCACTGCATCAGGTCTTAGTTGTGGCATGAGGGCTCTTTGCTGTGGGTGCAGGCTTCTCTCTAGTTGAGGTGCTCAGGCTCAGCAATAATTGAGGGCTTCATTGCCACACAGCACTTGAGATCTTAGTTCTTGGACCAGAAATCAGACTTGTGTCCCCTGCATTTCAAGGCAGATTCTTAACTTACCGGACCACCAGGAAGTCCCTTTGATGTTTCTTTGATTTGTTTGTGTTAAATTTAAAAATGCATTTTGGTTGCAAATGTGGTAAGAATTGTGGACATTTGAAATTTGTCCTGAAGTTTATATCTTTATATATTTCTGTAATGTTTTAATAAAAGCCTTTTAGGTAAACCCTGAAAGGCTTACTAGATTTTTTTCTTTGCTTGTTTAAAAATAAGCATATTAATCATAATTGGAAAACTTTGTTTAACATTATGCTTATTAACTAGAACTAGGATAATAAGGTTTGGAGTGATTTTCAACACTTTAAACCTTTATATACTGAGAGAATTACTCTGGGGGAAGTGTTAGTCAGTTCAGTCACTCAGTCGTGTTGACTCCTTGCGACCCCATGAATCGCAGCATGCCAGGCCCCCCTGTCCATCACCAGCTCCCAGAGTTCACTCAGACTCACGTCCATCGAGTCTGTGATGCCATCCAGCCATCTCATCCTCTGTCGTCCCCTTCTCCTCCTGCCTCCAATCCCTCCCAGCATCAGAGTCTTTTCCAATGAGTCAACTCTTTGCACGAGGTGGCCAAAGTACTGGAGTTTCAGCCTCAGCATCAGTCCTTCCAAAGAAATCCCAGGGCTGATCTCCTTCAGAATGGACTGGTTGGATCTCCTTGCAGTCCAAGGGACTCTCAAGAGTCTTCTCCAACACCACAGTTCAAAATCATCAATTCTTTGGCGCTCAGCCTTCTTCACAGGGGGAAGTATAGCTATGGCCTAAAATGTAACTGTGATGTTTTGCTGTGTATCAGGGGAAACAATTTTTACTGCTTGTAACATGATCATGAAAGTATATCTACACTTTATATACAATCCGTTTACTGTTGAAAAATCTCAGTCTCTCTACTATAGGATATCTATGTCTTCTCTTTGCAACAAACAAATATCTACCCTACCAGTGCTGCTACACATCTGGTCACCTATCTGAAGCATCTTTAGATTCTGGGAAATGAAAAGTTCTCTAAACATATAGTAAGTAATTACAAACAATTTACAGCTATGAGTCAATCAGTCTTGTTTAAATAGTTGGGATGCTTTAAAACTTCAAAAATAAAGCCAGTTGTTCTGTGATTGCCCAGAGAGGTGGGATGGGGCGGGAGGGAGGTTCGAGAACAAGGGGACGAATGTACGCCTATGGCTGATTCATGCTGATGTATGGCAGAAAGCAACAGAACATTGTAAAGCAGTTATCCTCCAATTAAAAATAAGTAAATTTAAAAAAATACAACCAGGGACGCAATTCTGAAATTTAGTACTTACTGCAGAATTTATCTTCATTGTCTATGCCAAAAATAGATGATGAATATCTCACTCTTACTAAGCAACTAAAATGTAACATTTAAAATGCTCCTCCCTGTGGGAAGATTTATAAGCAAGCAATTATAGCAACCTCACATTGAGTTGTTGCCGGTTTTACTTTCTAGATACAGGTGTCACCTAATATCCAAGGCAATGATGGTAGAGCAATCTCATTTGGTCCCTTTGATCTGAGAAAGAAAATGAGATTTTGAGAGGCTTCTTAGGTTGTTCATGATCACGCAGCTAATTAGTGTCAGAGTCAAGTCCCCTCACTTTTGAGTCCAAATGTTTGAAGTTTTGTTATCAGTTGAAATGCTGTACTCTGAATCTAAGAAGGAAGTGAACTTATCTGCCCCAAAGCTTAAGATCAATTGTCCCCAAATGACAAAGCAATAGTTGAGCCCAGGAACAAAGAGCCTGACTCAGCCAGACCCCCTTTCAGCAGGGCTGGCTTCGAAGCTGAGTCACTGAAAATTAGATTGCAGGGTAAAGAGACTGTGTGTTCCTGGCCTTATCCTACAAATGAAAGGACAGGAAACCTCAACCTAATCATTAAATAGAGGAGTTTTTCTAAGCAGGCTTCTCACCAATCCTAACATTTTATCCCTGCTAATTCTCACTAAAGGGTAAGTAAGGACTGTGCTAAAGTATCATCACACCATGTAAGAGGGTTTAGGGTAACGGTTCTCAAGTTTATCATTTTAAGTTTTTATAAAGGTTTCCAGAAGACCTTCTTCAGTCCTAAGAAAGAATGGCAAATTGTTTAGGGTAGCAAATCTCAGCCTAACATCCTCCCAAACCAATCATTTAGGCAGCCAGCCATGTACGAGGACAAATGGTGTCCTGGCTGAGATCTTCCTAACCTTTTAGAACCACCTTTCTCATAAATCTCAAATTGCATTGCAAAGGATGGTATTGTGCAGCCATGCTCATCCAGCCCTGTCTGAAATGTCCTTCAGTTTATCCAGCCATTTTGCTTTGCAAGCTGGCTTGGACATGGATCTCTCTCTGGTCCTTTAATCAGATGCTGCACTCATCATCTTCAAATGAGAAGCCTGCAGGGAATGAATACGATTCCAACATCACAGTCTATTCTTAAACAATGAGTATCTCACCTCATCTCTGCTTTTTTATTTCTCAAGTCTGGTGGGTTCCTTTGCCGTAAAATGGTTTGAGCATCTTTCTGGGTTATTGCAATTTTCTTAATTATAAATTAAACCAAATTCCAATCAGTTAAAATATATGGCATTACATTGTGGTTTTACTCCTAGCATTCAGTATCATATTTTTTCCCAATAATTGTAAATGTTACTCAACAAAATCAATATTAATTTTCCATCAGTCTAGTGATCCAATAATACCATTATGTAGAACAAAGTTTGCATCTTGGGAAAAAAATCTGAATTTAAATATACTTAAAAAAAAAAACTAAAATAATCACAGCAAAACAAATGGTTATTTTCCACGTCCTGAAGGACAAGCATGGGATATGACCTGCAGTGACTCTTCTTAGAACAAAGTAGAGAGACTGTCACCTCCGAAAAAATGTGAACCAGATACCTTGGTAATGGATATAAAAAAACCAATGATTCTTTTTTTGTTAAGCTGTTATAGAAGTGATTGTTGTATGAGCCACTTATATATTCCATGCAGTTCTGGAAATAGCTATCCATTGCTCTTTAATATATTAAAGTCTCTTCTATTGCTTATGGATACAAAAGTGCACCTAGAAAAGTAAGCTCTGCAGCATACCATACTTGGATTGAAATTTGAAAAAAGAACTGACTCTATAGTTTGAGTTTATTTGGTCTATTGACTTGAATCTATCATACATAAGGACACAACTTTATTATTTAAAATCAAACTCGAAGTCCTGCTTTTAAAATTCAGGGATTTACCAAATTCACTCAACTGAAGCCTCCTATCATTGCCCATCCTAATCACTCCACATTCTTCAAAACTTGGGAAAACCATGTTGCTGCATATCTTTTTTCTCTCTGAGCTTTAGTTATAGTAAACAGTAACAATGAACATTTCATGATTCTCACTGTGCGTAGCTAATATAAGAAATTACCTCCTTTTGAAAAATCTCTGTTAGTTTTACTCTGTCCTTTCTCTGTAAGAATATCACACAGACCTCTTGGCACTCTGAGACCCTTTGTATATAGGAATCTTAAAGTCTTCTCTACATCCTTCTCAATAGCTGCAGGATACTCTGCTTCAGGCTATACTCTTTGCTTTCTGCCCCAAATCAAGGTCTCTTCTCCTTCTCCCTGGTGCTTTTCTGCTAAAAGAGATTCATCTCTGATGGTGGGATGCTTGGATCATTTTTCCTAGCAGGTGCTCATTTTCTCACCCAAGTCATGCACTGATCTTCCAAGGTACCGGGTATTCTGGGGACCTCCTTTATATACCAACACTTGAAAGCTCTTAGAATTAAAGATCAAATTAAGTTGAAGTGAGTTAAATTGACATGAGTGCAATGGAATGAACTGGATAACAATGGAAGGGACTGGAATGGGATAACTTGGTGCTAAACTCTGCCTCTTTGCAGCCTTCCATGTTTGTACTCTTATGATGCTAAGATTCACTTCTTGGGTTCATAGTTCCTTATTTTAACTTTAAAAAAAATCACTATTATGAAATATATCTTCCTGAAGGATGTAAACCAGGTCTTATTCATTCCTTATAGCCATTTGGTAACTGTTCGTTTGAAAACACAACTTATACCATTTCTAAGTGATGGATATGGGCAGTGTACCATAAATAATGTAAACACATTAGCACTGCCAGAGAACAGGAGTTCAATTGCAGCCTAGGAAGAGCTTCCTGGCTTTGAGCTGTGGTGTCTATAACAAGCCAGGAAAGTTCACAGAGTTGCGTTATCTGCATACTTTCTAGAGAACAGTCTAGAGTTCATGTAATTGAGGTCAAGTCCACTTTGAATGAAGGAGAACTACTACATGAAGTGGCAGAAGCTACTCATGAGGGTATTATCTTTTTTTCTTCATCCAGAAAAAGCAAAGTTTATTTTTCCATAAATACTCATTTAAAAATAGTTTCCAGAATATTTCATGTGTAAGAAATCATTGTCTCTTTGTACACTTTTTCCCACTTCCAGTTGTTAACCTTCCTGGAGAAAAAGTGTTTTCTATCAGTGATTAAATATTCTATCCCCTATGTATCTGCTGTGGCTAAAGTTCCTCACGAAACGACCACCTCTATTGTCATATAGACTTCCAGGAAGGCTGTGCACTGTTCAGATACACACATCATGTGAGGAGTGAGCTCAGCAGGAGCAGTTTATCTGTTAACATCCCTGAACTTGCTCCCCAGCTGTTTCATTTCACCAAGGATGAGAAGCCTGACAGACTTCTCTGCAGGTTTTGGTAAGTCAAACATGAGGGAGCTTAAAGTGTCTCAAGATGCTCACCGAAACCACATCTTCACACTGACATAGCAGAGGAACAGAATAGTCTCTCCTTGGAAATGTGATTGTACTTGTTCTTTCCATAAACTTCCATCAGCCAAGAAATACTGCATCTCCCTCTACAGGAAGTGAAGTTGAATAAAGCCACACTTGAGCTGATGATGCTCTTTCCATTGCCCAGGAGTGGATAAAGAGGAGCTCAAGCCCACAGAAGAGCCACATGACCAGTTGTATATAACCCTGGTTCTTGGCGGGTAATGAGCTTCCTACTCAGGAGCAGTGACATCCTCCTTTTGCCGCATTCCCCCTCAGTCAGTACAGATGAGAAATGCTCTCTGCTCAAGTAGTTTGTGTCACTCAGGGAGTCACACAGCCCCCATAAGCTTCATAAATGACCCCAGAAAAAAGTAAGTCTGCATATGTTGTTCTCAGCACTGTGGCTGAAATGTCACCAAAACATAGAATTATTTTGCTCAATCCAAGTGTAGGTATTTCAGTAGACAGGCATATATAATGTAAAATTGATACCTTGCTAGGTAAAAAGAATTTCACAAACCTGAATGCAAACTTAATTTTTGTTCTTAATAAAGCATAAAATATAATTTGACAGGACTGTCTTCACAGGAACTCTATTTGTTTTCTCAAATGATAGCAAAGAATGCTTATTAAAAGAAGTAGGTCTCACCTCCATATCCAGGAATTACTTTTCTTTCTTCTATATGTAAATGGATATATTCCAATCCTCAGTTCCTATATCATAAGTGAGATGACATGATCTCTCTGGGTGCCACCTTCAGAGGCAGTCCACAGAAAATCCCTGATGTGAGGAAAATACTACAGTTTCTTCTTTCAGAATCATCTAAGCTTCAGCCTTGTCTTCCTGAGGTCCTAGGTGCAGTGCCCTACCTTGTCTGACAAACGTGGACACTGAATTGACCTTCATACACTAGCAAGAGTCCAAAGGTGGGGATCAGAAGTCCTGGTTGAGTCCCTAACTGGTTTGTCATTTATTAGGCATGTCATTAACCTCTGTGATTTGGGAATGATAATACCTACTTTACAGAGCTATAATGAGGAATGACAGTACATGTGTGGAACACACTTGAAAGTATAAAGAACAAAATAAATATGAATATTTAAACACCTTGTAATAATTTATATTGAATGCCTGACTCAATAAATACTGGTTTGCCAAATAAAGTTATTGTTCGTAAAATGTTCCTTTCATCTCTCCCCCTTTGCTATTGTCTAAGATAATGCTGAAAGACCTGCTATTTTCCAGAAATCACACAGACACAAGTGTACAAATGCACACACGCACACACACACACTAGTTTTGCAAGGTCAGTATTTTCTCCTGACATTCCATCATGACATGCATTGCCTTTTATTTGTAATTTCTTATTTATTGCCTTCTAGGCTTCCCAGGTGGCTCAGGGGGTAAAGAATCTGCCTGCATTACATGAGATGCAAGACTCAAGATGCAAGGTTTAATCCCTCGGTTGGGGAGATCCCTGGGAGGAGGAAATAGCAACCCATTCCAGTAATTTGCCTGGAGAATTCCATGGACAGAAGGGCCTGGTGAGCCTGTCATGGGGTCGCAAAGAGTTGGACACAACTGAGCATGCATGCCTAACCACTTACTTGCCTTGAAGCTCAATGGGGACCAGGAGTATATTTATTTTGCTCATCTTTGTCAAGACCTGGCATTTGGAAGGCTCTCACTGAATAAGTAAATCAACAAATGAATGAACACACACACATACACACAAACATATCACTCCAAAGCCCTCTCTCACTCCTTTGATTCATGATATTCTTCTATCCAGAAACAAATTATTTCACTCCAAATTACAAACAATAAATATTCCCAGGGCAAGGTTGCTTAATAACCAAATTTCCTCCTACTAAAATATAAACAATTAAAAACAGATGCCCATGAGAATTAGTTCTGATAGGGAAAGATCATAAGGAAAAAAGGACTAAAAGAGAGAAAAAATGCAGACTGATCCCTGGGCAAGAGTAAACACATGCTCACCTTCTTGACAATTTTGCTCAGATATACCCCATCATTTTAGAGGGGGTTCAGAATGGGGAACACGTGTACACCCGTGATGGATTCATGTTGATGTATGGCAAAACCAATACAATGTTGTAAAGTAATTAGCCTCCAATTAAAATAAATAAATTATAAATTTAAATTATTAAAAAAAAATAAAATCACAGACCCTTCCCCAGAAAAAAAATTAAAAAATAAATACATAAAAACNTGATGGATTCATGTTGATGTATGGCAAAACCAATACAATGTTGTAAAGTAATTAGCCTCCAATTAAAATAAATAAATTATAAATTTAAATTATTAAAAAAAAATAAAATCACAGACCCTTCCCCAGAAAAAAAATTAAAAAATAAATACATAAAAACTATCTCTGCCTTTTGTTCTGGTCAGTTCCCAATCTTGATTTCACTCAGTGCTTATAGAGGATCTGAGTCAGCACTAAATAAATCACTGAAAATGACTGGGGAAGAGAATATCCAATGAGTGTCATGCTTTAGAGATGCTACAGAAACACTTTCTGTGGAAAATGTCCCAAGTCACTAGGGCACGTTTGACCTGTGCCTGTATTGCAGCATCGGGACTTGTCTCAGTATTCCCTGGAATCAAAGGGTACAGTCCTAGTGGAAGAATCATAGACTTTGGAATTAGGCATATTGGAATCATATCTTAGCTCAGCCACTTAGGAGCTCTGAAGGTGGATCACCTTGGGCAGGTGACTTAACTTTGTTACATTCTATGGCTTCAATTATAAAATGAAAAAAGCAATGCCTCCTTGGAAAGAATGTGGCACTGGTAATATAAATATGTGAAGGTTGTTGTTTTTTTTTTCTTAATTCAGTTAGTCAGGAGCTTGCAGGAAATTTCAGAAAAGACAGTCTTTTAAATAAAATCATACTACCATAGTAAAGATTAAGCAAACCTACTCTATTCCAGGAAGAATAATTTTAAAAGGCCCTTTATGTAAGAAGGGACTTCCCTGGTGGCTCAGATGGCAAAGCGTCTGCCTGCAATGTGAGAGACCTGGGTTCAATCCCTGGATCAGGAAGATCCCCTGGAGAAGGAAATGGCAACCTACTCCAGTACTCTTGCCTGGAGAATCCCATGGATGGAGGAGCCTGGTGGGCTACAGTCCATGGCGTCGCAAAGAGTGGGACACAACTGAGCAACTTCACCTTCACTTTCTATGTAAGAAGAGTTGACCCATTGGAAAAGACTCTGATGCTGGGAGGGAGAAGGGGATGACAGAGGATGAGATGGCTGGATGGCATCACTGACTCGATGGACATGAGTTTGAATAAACTCCGGAAGTTGGTGATGGACAGGGAGGCCTGGTGTGCTGCTATTCATGGGGTTGCAGAGTCGGACATGACTGAGCGACTGAACTGAACGGATGTAAGAATATTCTGAAGTTTATAAAATTCTCTCCCTAGAAATCTTTCTCATCTAAGTTCATTGAAATCTGTGAGAAAAAGAACAGTTTATATTCCCTCTATTTTATAGACATAACTGAAATTAGGTTAAGTGCCTTGGCTAAAGTTTCAGGAAAAGGCATACAAATGGCCAAGCTGGGTCAAGAGTCCAAGGTCAAAGTTCAAGGCTTTTGACCTAAGGCCCACCAGTTTTGTTTTTGTTTTTTCCCCATAATAGGCCACCTTCCAGAGAAGTTTCCAGAGTAGCAAACTTTGAAATCTCTTTTGGTTTCTCAGTATATGACCGATCCTGCTTTCTTCCTTGTCTGTGATATTAAAGATACTAATATAATTTGATGTGGCATTAAGCGAGGGGGAGGGAGGGCAGAAATTGCAGGAAGAGATTATAGTACACTGTTCTGGTAGAGAGATACTGTTCTTTCCAGTTCTGATTTTTTCACCTCTCACCTATAGTTTACAATACTTCTTTGGTCATCCTCATAGTCTCTGCCAGCTCTAAAAAGCTGTGATACACTGCTTTTTCTCTTTATACCCTTTTGCCAAAAGGGAAAGTGAAGTCTTAGTCACTCCATCGTGTCAGACTCTCTGCAATGCCACAGACTATAGTCAACCAGATTCCTCTGTCTTTTGGATTTTCCAGGCAAGAATACTGGAGTGGGTTGCCATTTCCTCCTCCAGCAAATCTTCCTGACACAAGGATCGAACTGGGATCTCTCGCGATGCGGGCAGATTATTTACTGTTTGAGCCACCTGCGATCCCCTCTTGCCAAAATGGGAGAAAAATGCAAATATTTTGTGGCTATGATGGACTTTTGAGGGGAAGTGAAATGAGGTACATTGTTGAGGAAAAAAAACTTAAGAAAGAGATGGGGAAAAGTTAAGACCATATATAAACGAGTGGCTGATTTTAATAATTGTCCCAGGTTTTCTTGTTTTCTGCTTTTATGGAAGAGTTCAATAAGGAATGGGTTCCATTTCAAGTTCTCTAGCTTCCAAAATCTTCATATGTTAGAATTGAAAGACATTTCATCTTCTTCCCTCTATCCTCAAGTTCCTAATTTTAAATAATGAAAAAAAGAAAGCCAGAGAGGTTACCCAACTGAAGCGAAGATGCAGAGAAGTTAAAGGAGTGTCAATTTTTCTTGTCTTTTACCTCAAGAACTCATTTTTACCCTCAAATAGTGTTAAAGGAAAAAATTTAACAAGCCAATGGTTAGCAAAGTCACAGGGAAAATTCCATGAGAAAAATTTGAATTCTTCGCATCAATTAAGAAGAAGGAAAAAAAAAAAAAAAACAGTTACTTGGTGTGCAGCCATGATGTCTCTTTATGCAAAGAATGAATGCTGCTATTAGAAAAATGCACTTTTGCCAAATTCACAGCTCTTTCAAAACTGATGGGTTCAATTTTAAATCCAACCCAAATTATGTGGTTCTCAAAATTGTTTATGCATAGCAAAACCCCATTTCCTGCAAGTGAGTCAGCTGTCTGTAACATCACAACATTTCAAGCACTACAAAAATAATTGTTTGATTTAAATTAATTTTACAGTTCTATGGCTAACTGAGAAAGTAAAATATCTTCGTGAGCTAGTTTTGGATTTTTTTTAACTAAAGTAGTGATTTGGTGAAAGATCGCTTTTTTTAAAGTTATCTCTCCCATTTCAAATCACCTAAACATAATCTTCTTAGTTTTGAAGTATATTATATTCCTAGTGCAGTGCTCAGTTGCTCCGTTATATCTGAGTCTTTGCAACCCCATGGACTGTAGCCCACCAGGCTCCTCTGTCCATGGGATTTCCCAGGCAAGAATTCAGGAGTGGGTTGCTATTTCCTCCTGCAGGGGATCTTCCCAACCCAAGGCTCAAACACACATCTCTGTGTATCCTGCATTGGCAGACAGATTCCTTACCGCTGCACCTACTCCTGGTAAATTCACAAATAAATGCTGCTGCTGCTGCTGCTGCTGCTAAGTCGCTTCAGTCGTGTCTGACTCTGTGCGACCCCAGGGACTGCAGCCTACCAGGCTCCTCTGCTCATGGGATTTTCCAGGCAAGAGTACTGGAGTGGGTCGCCATTGCCTTCTCCCAAATAAATGCTATTGTTTAAAAAAAAAAAAAAAAGGCATAAGAAAATATCTGGAGAGGCCATTGGGAGGCCAGGCAGTGTAGTCACATATAAAAGAATGGGGCAGACAATAGTGGCCAGACCTGAAGCTCTATTTATTCCCTGGGAATGTCACCCTCTACTGTATCAGACACCGCTTCTGGTGCAGGGATAAGCACCATAATAGATGAAAATATGCAGGAAATATGGCTGGAAGAAGGCTGGTTATCCTGGATGTCATTTGGCTGAGGGGATCTAACCAAAGTTAAGACAGTGACTGGACAGGCAGTAAAGCACAGTGTCGAGAACTCCAGGCAGGCAGGTGAGTAGTTAGTCTTGGCCAAATCTGTCTACAAGCAGCAGAGCCCCAGAAAGTAGATACAAGCAGAAGTCCCCATTGGGGGACTATCCTAGAAGAGTAGAGACCAAAGAAAGTTACAAAGGCTGGGATTCAGACATGGAAGCAGGAGTAGGCTAAGTGTGGAAAGGGACCCAGGGTTGGAGAATAAGGCAGAAGGCCAGGTACTCTACTTGATTTCCAAGGTCAGGAGCAAACCAGCAGCAGATGTGATTTGATCCTGTGTCCCTGAATAGAAGGCTTTACAGCTCTAAACCTCCCATGCCCGGGTCAGATGCCCAGCTCTGGATCCTGAGCTAAACCTGCCTGCCTACTGACTTAGCTAGAGATGAAGGCACTGAGGCTGTCCTGAGGCCACACCTGGAAGGAGCACTACAACTTTATCACAATAAGTATAAAATCGGGGGAGTGGAATGCTCACATGCCAATGCTTCACTGGCATCTGATATTCTACACCAGGTTTTGCTCATGTGACATTTACTCTTGCCATCTATCCAAGCTTTTAGTATTCCAACTGAAAACTATTCCACAATGACAAGAAGCAACAGTTAAAGGTCTACTTTTGTAAAACCAGCCTAATAATACTATACAGAGGGAAAAACATGGAACTAAGTCTGAAAGGAGTAGGTTTTCTGGACCTGCTGGAGCTGTCTGTGGTGTCACTGCCACCAACCAGCTTGGTTTTTGTCAGGGTGACAAAAACAGGGTGAGCTCACAGGTTCCTTTCAGCTCCAGCTTTCTATATTTTCGTTCCCAAACTCAAAAGTTTAAACACTATTAAAGGATCTGGGGCTTTCTCTTCTAGACAGTTCATATGGCATGCGTAACATTGAATGCTCAAATGAAAAACAAAGAGGACTTTGTCCTCAGTTGCTTCATAAAGTCATTACAATTTATTGAGTAAATAGCCTAGATTTCAAGTGCATTTATATAACTATATTAAGAGACCATAATAAAGGAATATTACATTTCTATTGAGCCAACTCTCTAACAGGTATGATTGAGTTTTTGTTCCTTTTTCTTTAAAGAGAAGAAATTAAGGCTAAAAAAATCCATGCTAAAGTTAAAAAGAGACCATTAAAACCCTGCAATAATGAGCTGAGACAAGCTCTTCTGTAAAATTGAAGACTGACTAATGAAAACTCAGAACATACTGCCCACTCTCAATCAGTAATATTTGCACTGTATAAAACATTCAAAATTATTCTATAGGGTATGTGGTTTGTAGTATCCAATAGAAGATTTAAATATCCATGCCGAAGAGATGCAAAATACACCTGTGCTTTATAGACTCGTTCAATGGCTAGTCAGTGAATTATGTGATGGAAGACAGTTAAATACCAAAATTGAAGACAAATTTCAAATTCATGAAAAGTTACCCAATTTAGAATAAGAAGTTTGATGATAATTTAAACAAATGACAAATTGTTATTCACAAATATGCTTCTTCTGCCCTTTTTATAACATATTCATACTTTATATAGCAACTCATTCTCCCAGTCATATTTTTCCTGGTGAACATATGCAGGAATGTAGTTGCATACATATTAAACTATGATACAAATATCTGTGTGTGTGTGTGCATGCTCAGTCACTCAGTTGTATCCAACTCTTCCTGACCCCTTGAACTGTAGTCCATCAGGATCCTCTGTCCGTGAAATTTTGTAGGCAAGGCTACTGGAGTGAATAGCCATTCCCTTCTGCAGAAGATCTTCCCGTACCTGGGACTGAACCTGGGTCTCTGCATTTCGTGCACTGGCAGGCAGATCCTTCACCACTACACTAGCCGGGAAACCAAATATCTCTTTAACTTTTCCTTAAAAGTTGAAACAAAAACTTCTTGGTAATTAGCTGTATAATAAAATATCTATAAAATAGTTAAGTAACCTTTAATGAACATGATAACATGTTGAGTAATTCTTCCAAACCAGAGTCTGGAATAATTTTTTTTTTTTAACTTAGATTTATACAATGTTGACACAAAATAAAAGGTAATGAAAATACTTGTACCTATCCAGTTGGGTGAACGAAATAATATTCTCTAAAGATATGTTAAATTAATAAACATTTTATAACAATTCTGTGAACATGTAATTAATACATAAAATTTGTCCAAATTCCCAAGCAAATTTATTAGCTTTCTGTTTACTAAGGTTTTTCACCTTGAATCTCTACACCTGATTTTTACTTATATTTTAATTGTTATTTATAGTACCCTTGTTAAACGGAAACTTTAATTCATTTTTAATTTATTTCTTCAGGAAATATTCATTTATCTCTTTTTCAGACATTGGGAGCTAGATAAGGCCACAATGACAGGAATGAGCTATTAACTTTACCCTTAAGGTCTCTCACCCAANTTTTTCACCTTGAATCGCTACACCTGATTTTTACTTATATTTTAATTGTTATTTATAATACCCTTGTTAAATGGAAACTTTAATTCATTTTTAATTTATTTCTTCAGGAAATATTCATTTATCTCTTTTTCAGACATTGGGAGCTAGATAAGGCCACAATGACAGGAATGAGCTATTAACTTTACCCTTAAGGTCTCTCACCCAATCATGGCTTGATTTCAGAATTCTTCCTTCTCATATTAAAAAAATTTCCCTTTTGACTTTTCTATGTAGTATACCATTTAAGATATTTAATTTATATAGTTTTTCACAATATTTGCAATATTTTTGAAGGTATTAGTTTCAGAAATCATCATCTGAAAGCTTTTAGGCTATCTTTGTGTATCATGACAATTATTTTCAGAACCCAAAGTTATGGTTTCTTTTAAAATTGCAGTTGTATTTATGTCATATGTGCAATATCTGTGAAAAGCTGTAAAGATACTATCAGTTCAGTTCAGTTCAATCGCTCAGTCGTGTCTGACTCTTTGCGACCCCATGAATCACAGCACGCCAGGCCTCCCTGTCCATCACCATCTCTCGGAGTTCACTCAGACTCACGTCCATCGAGTCTGTGATGCCATCCAGCCATCTCATCCTCGGTCGTCCCCTTCTCCTCCCACCCTCAATCCCTCCCAGCATCAGAGTTCTGTCTCTTATACACATCTAGATTTGTATAAGAGACAGGTCTGTCTCTTTGCGACCCCATGAATCGCAGCACGCCAGGCCTCCCTGTTCATCACCATCTCTCGGAGTTCACTCAGACTCACGTCCATCGAGTCTGTGATGCCATCCAGCCATCTCATCCTCGGTCGTCCCCTTCTCCTCCCACCCTCAATCCCTCCCAGCATCAGAGTCTTTTCCAATGAGTCAACTCTTCGCATGAGGTGGCCAAAGTGCTGGAGTTTCAGCTTTAGCATCATTCCTTCCAAAGAAATCCCAGGGCCGATCTCCTTCAGAATGGACTGGTTGGATCTCCTTGCAGTCCAAGGGACTCTCAAGAGTCTTCTCCAACACCACAGTTCAAAAACATCAACTCTTCGGCGCTGAGCCTTCTTCACAGTCCAACTCTCACATCCATACATGACCACAGGAAAAACCATTGCCTTGACTAGGCGGACCTTAGTCGGCAAAGTAATGTCTCTGCTTTTGAATATACTATCTAGGTTGGTCATATATAAGAAGCCAAAATGTTTTTTTTTTTTAAGATAAGTATGACTTATGATGTTTGAGGTCTATTTACATTTGATTTTATTTAACTTTCATAAAAAGCCCCCAAATCGTACATTCTTCTCATTGCCTCTGGCTAGACTTCTTCCCTTTACCTATTTCTTGTATACCTTTAGATTTTTTTTCTTTTTATACTATCTAATAGCTTTCACTTCATTCTTCAAAATATATATAGCTAAAACTCTGAGTCTGCTCACCAATGCAGCTCAACAATAAATTCTGAACAAAGAAAAAAATGCTTATTGAGATGTCACTAAACTGTTTCATTATAATGCTGCAATTATTTAATCAACTGGAAATAGAAAATTATGCAAAGTATTTACCTTAATACCTTAAAGACCTTAAAAGAAATGACAGTGTTTCATATGTATCTGTATTGTACAAATCATTCTTTTCACTTTTAAAATTTGAAAATTATTTATGAAGATCTTACTGCCTATCAGGTTCTGTTCTAGCCAGTGAAAAGAATAGTAAAAATTCTTACACTATAAAGCTTACATTCTAGAGAAGAGAGGTTAACAATAAACATAAATAAAATTTAAGAGTGTGTGTAACTTACAGCATTTTTTACCATAATCATTCAGATGCTTCCTGTGAACCACATTTGTTTTCAGCTAGAGGTGATGGGGTGGACAGATGAAGGAAGAAGTCTGAAACAAATCAGCCCTCATGGAGGGTACAGACAATTAACATGTATGATAGTGACAACACCTATTATTCTCCAATTTACTCAATTCCAGCTTCCAATATGATATGTAATAGGTGGTGCCTACCTTGCGCTTCCCTGGTGGCTCAGATGGTAAAGAATCTGCCTACTATGCAGGAGACCCGGGTTTGATCCCTAAGTCATGAGGATCTCCTAGAGAAGGGAATGGCTACCCACTCCAGTATTCTTGCAAGGAGAATTTTGTGAACAGAGGAGCCTAGTGGTCTACAGTCCATGGGGTCGCAAAGAGTCAGACGCAACTGCCCAACTAACATTTTCACTTCACTTTGACTTTGCACTTAACCTCACTTAATGGCTTTTGGGCTGCATTATTCAGAAGGAAAGGAAGGAGGGTTAAAAGCAGTTGTCTTATCTGTCCAGAACCCATTGTAAACTCCACTTTTATTAGAAAAGGATTTGACTTCAGAGTGTAAAGAGTTATTTTGGAGTATTGACCATAGTTAGACTGATAATTTTATAATTATCATCTTCTTCCTAAAGAATGGTCATATTTTTCAGTGACCTTGTTTTCTTGTGGTATGTGTTGAGTTCATGCCATAAACAGATACAGTAATAGTTATGTCTTTGTTCAGTGAGAAATTACACTACTGACATGTCCTGGATAGACTGTATCTTTTGAATGCCTGGATTACCCTGTCTCCCTTCAACTGAGAAAATTCTGCTCATCTTTTAAGTCTAGGCTCCCCAAAAGTTATTTGAACAATAAAGGCACTTCCCAACACTTAACCACCCAGGTAGAATTGTTCCCCTTTTCGTTTGGGTATGGCTCTAATTCACTCAGAGCTGCTGAAATGAAAATGTTACTCTTTGGTGCTTACAGTTTGCTCTCTTCCTGACCCTCAGCTTTGCTCACCAGAATGAAAACCCTTCAGTGGCAATTACTGTCTTGTCTTTGCAGCTTCAAGCAAAAAGTGCCTGGTCTTTATTAAGTGCTTAATACATGTTTCCTGCTTAAATGTATAATAAGCTAATGAATAAATGTTTACATAAGGTGGCAAAATGACAGTCTTTTATTTTTCCTTCCTGTACTTAATGATTATATTTTTCAAGACAACCTGTTCAGTTTAGGCAGGTCATTTTTGCCCACAGGCTAGGCCATAGGGGACTGTCTGAGGAAGCCTCATTCTCATCTTATTATAAATAAATGAGCTGACAATACCTATGAGCTTTTATAGAGCACCTGAAAAGTTTCAAAATATCATACTATCCCTAAATAAAATTGGATTAAGACAAAGTGACCATGTTTTATACAAAAATAGGTTTAGAAAACATAGTAAATCCAGATAGGTGTTCTGACTGTGAGGCTAGTGAACAACTTGAAATATGATGGAAAGGGAAAATGCAGTTACAAACCAGATGCCTCTTTTCAGGAGGAAAGCACTGATGCTGGTGGACTCCACAGAAGGCAGTGACCTCTTAGGTTAATGTCTTTCAAAGACATTCTGTTCTCCACTGTGAGCATTAATAGGGCAGGGCAGGGTTCCCAGATAGATGAAAGTGACTTATAGTATCTTAAAGCAATAAATAATAAGCTAATATTTATTAATTATTTAGTATACTAAGCACTTTATAACCATTATTGTTTTTTATCCCCACAAAACCCTTTATTTTCCTTGTGTTTTATAAATGAGGAAACAGAAAGGATCCAGTAATTTATGCAAGGTCAAACACCTCAGAATAAAGAAAGTTAAATCCAAGGTGTCAGCACATTCCTACCCACTCTTCTGCTTCCAAACTTAAAAATATCAAGAAAACTCTTCAGATGATGAAATTTTAAAAATATAATTTATTTATATTCCTTGTAGTGATCTTGGAAGACCAAGGACTGACTTTAGATTTGCTGTGTCATAGTATGGCTTAGAATCATGGGAAGAAGTCTCCACTCTACCACATCAGGGTAACTGAACCACCATTCAACACGTGACTGCTTAAAGGGACATGTTAAGATCCTTCATACAGCAGTATAATTCTGCCATTTTTCCTTCCCATCTTACTTTACCATTCAGTAAAAAGTATCATCCTTTGGTATTTCTTATCAAGATATTTTGTATGCTACTAATATACATAAAACATATTCTATCCCAGTGGAGGAATATACTAAATAATTATGCCAGTCTAACAGAGGCCCCTACTTTTTGGTATGAAATATTAATAGTGAGGACATGGTTCCCAGCTGAGTACATAAAAACAAATTACTTTGGAGGTTCAGAGGATATGCTATAGTTAATCTGTCGCTGAGCTGAGTTAGCCTTCAGAAATAAAAATTGCTCCCAGTAACATGTTTAACCTAAGGCTCAACTTATTTTAACTGGGTGGGGCTTTGGGGAGACTGTCAAAAGCTATTATAAATTTTCTAAGCTCATCAAATATGGAATAATAAATTCAGTACAGAAGACAATGTATTGATCCAAGGATGCTAAAAATAGAGTGGGGACCTAGCCCTTAATGACCCTCAGAAGTAAAATCATGTAGTAATTTTACAGATGCTAAAATATTATGTTGTACTTCCTTAATCCTAAACCAATAATCCGTCTCATCCTTAATGTTACAAAGAATTAGTGATCAAGGTCACTTATAAAATATTCTGTTATATCTAATAAGGGAAAATAACCTGTATAAGTGTTTCTTTAAATTTACCACAAAGGGTCTTCCCAAGGTTTTTCAAGAAAAGCAGAACAGATCAATTGTATAAGCAGTTTTAAGGATTGGTGAATTCCCTTTCACCTCTCTGGACCTCAGTTTAAGATCTCAAGTGTGCATGGCCTGTTTCACGTTGGCAGAGCTAAAAATAATTCACTGAGAATTTGCAAATATAACAATTCTCTTTCAAGATCTGCACTAATGCTTTTAACTGGGACTCAGCCTCTCTGAAATTTTTGCCCTGTTCCTTAACCTGGGTCATGCCATTTAAACTCTCTGGGTCATATCTATAAATCAGATAGAAAAAAAATGCAAGTTCTAGCCATGGTACATAGGGATTTTGGAAAAGAAGTTTTTAAAAAAAGAAAAGATAAAAATGGAGGTGTAAAAACAGAATCAAAGAAGTATCATATGTTAGTAATAATTGTTTTAAAATAGATTGTATGTGGAGAGGAGGATGTAAAAGAAAATGCAATTTATAAATTTAAAGCTATGAAAGAAAATAATTTTGAACTTTAATTCTTTATTGCTATTAACAAATGAAAACTTTATTCTAGATAAATTGTTAAACCTCTGATAATAATAGCTGGGTTTTTTTGGAAAATATATTTATTAAATAATTCCACAATAAATCATTGTTGTAAACACTAGGCACAAGAGAATGTTAAGGGGAAAAGAAAGAACTAGGAATTAATTCTTTTTTAATTTGAGAGATTTTAGATATGGACACTGATGTCTATAACCATAAGGAGACAGTGCCATGAAGTCTTAATATCTAAAAGAATCTCATTTGCTGAACTCTAATTATATGTTTGCATCTAACAGCATGCGGGGTAGTTTCTCTAGTTTTCACTTTATGAACTTTTAACTGAGTTTTTACTTCTTTTTTTAAAGAATAGCAGGTAAGCAGCCATATCTGGGAAATTCAAGGACACAGCATAGGAAGTTGTTGAATCTTTGTGAAGACAATTTTTTTATCTAATAGATTTATGCCATTTCATCCCAGCTTTACTACTAGCTAGAAGAAACATAATCACCTTATGTGCTAAGCCATGCAAATAAAACTATCACTGAAAAGTGTGTGTATAAATTTCCATATTGTGTTAATCAATAAATAATATAATATGAGATGGTGTAATTAAAATGTAAATGCCTGCATGCCTTGGAACTTTTATCAGTTGTTTCTTACTAAATAGTATTTATGTGTTTAGCACTTCCCTGTAAGTCATTATATGATTTCATGCTGAAAACCACCCACCAGGGAGTATTGACCAGGGAGTATGTGGCGGAGACCAAACTCAAATCCTTGTCAGTTGTCCTTGCCTGGGAGGTGCTTATCACTGCACATTTAAGCTCAGTGAATATGCCATCTTTCATTTAGTGGCAGTCACTTAAATTACAAGCGTTGAAAATAGTTACTCTACGAAAAGTGACCTTGTGTTTCTGAGTCAGACAAGTGACAGTTTGAAGAAAGACCGAAGCTCTAACCTTATCCTCAGGTGTTAGCACTACCAGTAGGATCGCCACAAGGACAAGCATTCCTCTCTATTTCCGTGGTCCCGCTGGGCTGGGTGTCACAGGTGTGGACACCCAAATGAAACATGGATTCTAAAAGGGCTGGGTTCGTGCAGAATATTTATTTACATTGTATTTAATATATATTTTATATTTCTATATTTTGGCTGCACTGGATCTTCACTGCAATGCAAGGGCTTCTATCTCGCTGTGGTACATGGGCTTCTCTAGCTGGAGAACTTGGGCTCAGTAGTTGCAGCATGTGAGCTTAGTTGCCTGATAACGTGTGAGATCTTACTTCCGCAACCAGGGATCAAACCCACGTCCTCTCCTTTGGAAGGCAGATTCTTAACCACTGGACCATCAGAGAAGTCCTGAATACTAAGAATAATTAAATTAGACTTTACTGAGGGCCCAGGAACAGCAACATGGGCAAGACAGAGAAAATCACATGGACATTGAAGATCTTGCCGGTTTGTAAGATCCCCTTCCATTTGAAATTTCCCAGGAAGCTGCTTCTCCTTGGCAGAGGCCACCCTTCTTCGACCACTGGGCAATATTTTAAGCTTTCTCAAAGCCCGGGGCCAAGCCCACAAAGAGACTACTCTGCCTCCCACATTGTGACATCTGAGCTAAGAATGGACGTCTTTTCTCTCGGTAGTTAACACCAAAAGTATTCACTCCTTTATATTTTGCCTTCGCACAGGCAGCTCAGAATTACCCTCAAGCCACTGCTGAGCCAGTTCAGAATACTACCCAGGACAACCAAGCTCCATGTAAGAGACAGGTTCAATGTTCATGCAGCAACATATATTGAAGGAGCTTTCTGTATACTATGAAACCCATATCCTTACAACTAAAGCCTGTCTCAGTTACCTAACTTTTTAATTGTATATGAGCAATATTTTAATAAAATTACCCACATTATGAATCAATAATGCATTTTAATTAATGGCAATGAAAGGGCAAATTTTTATTTTTCACATAAAAATTTTAGAATTGTTTTAAAGGAAATGAGATTCTGTTTTTTCAGCAACAGTGACAACTACTACTTCTTAGGAAAAGCAACAGCTACGGCAAAAATATAAATAAATAAAAGGAAAGAGAAGTGCTTAAAGGGAAAAGAGAAGGGAGGGCATACCTAACTTATGATATATTATATGATACATGGGTTTTAATGTAAATTAGATCCGTAAGGTAATCTTGTGTGTGTGTTAGCCACTCAGTCGTGTCTGACTCTTTAAGACCCCATGGATTATAGCCTGCCAGGCTCCTCTGTCCATGGAATTCTCCAGGAAAGAATACTGGAGTAGGTAGCCAGTCCCTTCTCCAGGGGATCCTCCTGACCCAGGGATCAAACTTGGGTCTGAATGGCAGACAGATTCTTGACTGTCTGAGCCACCAGGGAAGCCCAAGGATGGTCTTGGTGAATGTAAATAAAAATTACAGAATCTGAGAGAAATCGCCTACTGAGCAAAACTTTGACGCTGTAAAAATGAAGAGTCAGTGGAACTATCATTATTTCCAAGTTATAAAATATATTATTCCAGTTCTATATTTTAAGTAGGAAGTTGCCTGATTACCTTGGTTTTTCTATAAGAATCATTCCGTTTTAAGAGCAGACAATCTTGCAGAAACACATACTGGAAGAAGTGGCCTCATACTTAGTTTTTCAAGAAGGGTGACTCAGAGAATGAACCGCTGCCTTGAGGGTCACCTTCTAAGAAGTCCGACTACAACCCCTCTAATTTTCTGTAACTCTGCAATATCTAAGTCACAGTTATTTGCAAAGTAGAATTTCTATTTAGAACAAACAGCTCAGGAAATCAAGTTAGTTTTATCTGTTTTATCCTTCAGTTTCAGTATTGTAAGTATGATATAGACATTAAAACTATGTGTTCAAAAAACTACTTTTTCACACTTGAATGGCTTCAGTAATTCAAAAGCATGATATTCCTAACCTTGAATATTGATGGTATCTTTTTATACACAAAGGTGGAACAGAGCTGGAGCATCTCATAATGTCTTTTGCCCCTCTCTCCTCTTTGTAATCTTGGTTGCTAGTTACCCAGCTGTATGCTGATTCCCAGATGGTCCCAGCCTGGCCAAGTGTGAACAGCCTTCCCTTTCGACCTACAGCTTCTACGCTCTCATGAATTCTCCTTGAGGCTGAAGTGGTGTGCTAGTTTGTTGCTGCTCTGATGTTGTAGTTACGAGTTACCTACTTGCAGGGAGGTGAAAAATCTTTCCAGCTCAGATATCTCTGAGACCAGAGCCTTTCGTTCACAAGAAATACTGAAATAGCAGAGACATGCTTCGGGAATGTTAACTTTTCCAAACACAGAGGAAAACTTGGTTCCTTGATTCATAAATTTTGTGGCAATGAAATTTGGCATTGACTGTATTGAATTTGGGAAACACGCTGTTCTGGCTAGTTGCCACACAAGGATTATGCTTATATTAGGCATCCTCACCATTTTTTGGAGTTTACCCCCAAAGAGAATCATCACAGACAAAGTTTATATGCCAGAAATTATTTTAGAAAGCTATAACAAATGCCCACAGTG
The DNA here is from genome assembly GCA_006410675.1 of Oreotragus oreotragus. Taxonomy (NCBI): domain Eukaryota; kingdom Metazoa; phylum Chordata; class Mammalia; order Artiodactyla; family Bovidae; genus Oreotragus; species Oreotragus oreotragus. The sequence goes on along the minus strand of SJYX01023307.1, from coordinate 203,684 downwards.
GCTGTCACTTTTAAAGATCAGGACAAGTTCTATTCTGTTTTGGTAATCAATACATTTCTGTGAAACAATTCTGCATTGTAAGTTACGGTCCCACAATTCAGATTCCATATATTAAATATCATTGAGACAAATGTATTTCAGTTATACACACACACCATTTACCTACCATTGTCCAAACAGACACAACTGTAACTCAGCTATACAGCTATAAAGTCTATGCTGTCACATTTTGGATGGCTTCCTTACCCCATCAATATAAATATCATCATCATTTCTTTGATCCCATATGTTTTCATGTTGCATTCAATGAAGCCTCAATTTTAAAGCAGTTACAACAAAGACTGACAATGGTGTGGTGACACAAAGGAAACAGCTGGGCAATTTGGAAATGTTATAAAATGGTTATGAGTATCTTTGTAGTGAAGTGTGAAGTCATAGAAATGATAAACTAATAAAGAGGATAGCTTTTGTTTTCTAATTCCTTGCTTTTCAACGTTCTAAAATGTTGGCAAATAACAATATTGGTTCTTGGAGTAACGGTAAATATTAGAAGTATTTTAGACAGCTTCTGGCATAATCCAGCACCTTTATTGCTAATTCTGCCATTGCTAATCACAGCTGACTCACACTGATTTTTTCTGCAGTTTATTAGAATTCTTCAATATGGAGTTCTTTAAACTTGGTCTTATAATTGAGTTCTTTAAAAATTGTTCATTATTCTGGAGTTTACTTCCTTAAATTCACTGGTTCAGATTCTTCATATGTTAGTTAAAGAGCCTAAATATGATGAGTTCTAAAATGCTCTGGTTCCATGACATCTGAGCCATTTGACTTCAAAAGGCTTTTGTACCTTTCCTACCTGTAGACCATCTGTTCTTTTAGACTGCTACAGCTCTTTTACAAAAACACTTTGTTTTGTATTTTAGGTTTGTATCAGAACTTCATCCACTTTATTCTTATTCTCTTGCACCTGCCTTTAGGGAATCAAAGCAAAAAGAAAAAGTTTAGGGTTGGGTATGAACTCCCCAAAATTCATCTCTGTACAGCTATTTTTAAATTCTTATTTGTGAATTTCCTACCCCAACACTATTGACTTCTTTTGCTTATATATTTTAGGCTGTATACAGACTAAATTTTATCTAAAATAACTCAAAGACCTCACGATATCTATAAAATGGTTTGTTTAACAGAGTTTTGGTTATAAGAATTTCAAAGCAAGCTTTGTTTTTTATAAACTCCAAATTTGAGTAAGACTTTATTTGTGAATTTCCTACCCCAACACTATTGACTTCTTTTGCTTATATATTTTAGGCTGTATACAGACTAAATTTTATCTAAAATAACTCAAAGACCTCACGATATCTATAAAATGGTTTGTTTAACAGAGTTTTGGTTATAAGAATTTCAAAGCAAGCTTTGTTTTTTATAAACTCCAAATTTGAGTAAGACACATAAAAAGTGGATAAGAAAGCTGTGGTACATATACACAATGGAGTATTACTCAGCCATTAAAAAAAAATACATTTGAATCAGTTCTAATGAGGTGGATGAAGCTGGAACTGATTATTCAGAGTGAAGTAAGCCAGAAAGAAAAACACCAATACAGTATACTAACACATATATATGGAATTTAGAAAGATGGTAATGATAACCCTGTATGCAAGACAGCAAAAGAGACACAGATGTATAGAACAGAATTTTGGACTCTGTGGGAGAGGGAGAGGGTGGGATGATTTGGGAGAATGGCATTGAAACATGTATACTATCATGTAAGAAACAAATCGCCAGTCTAGGTTCGGTGCAGGATGCTTGGGGCTGGTACACTGGGATGACCCAGAGAGATGATATGGGGAGGGAAGCGGGAGGGTGGTTCAGGATTGGGAACTCATGTACACCCGTGGCGGATTCATGCCAATGTATGGCAAAACCAATACAGTATTGTAAAGTAAAATTTTTAAAAAAAAATTTTTTAAGTGGGGTACATAAAATGATACTCAAGTTTGAGTGAAAATTTAAAGTGAAAGTGAATTCGCTCAGTCGTGTCCGACTCTTTGTGACCCCATGGACTGTAGCCTACCAGGCTCCTCGGTCCATGGGATTAAAAAGCATATATTATTTGTAATCATAGGGGCTTCCCAGTTGGAGCTAGTGGTAAAGAACCTGCCGGCCAATGAAGAAAGCATAAGAGATGGAGGTTAGATCTCTGGGTCAGAAAGATCCCCTGGAGGAGGGCATGGCAAACCAACTTCAGTATTCTTGCCTAGAGAATACCATGGACAGAGGAGCCTGGTGAGCTACAGTCCAGTCCAGTTCACTCCAGTCACTCAGTTGTATCTGACTCTTTGTGACCCCATGGACTGCAGCACACCAGGCCTCCCTGTCCATCACAGACTCCTGGAGCCTACTCAAACTCATGTCCATTGCATTAGTGATGCCATTCAACCATCTCATCCTCTGTTTTCCCCTTATCTTCCAACCTTCAATCTTTCCCAGCGTCAGGGTCTTTTCCAGTGAGTCAGTTCTTTGCATCAGGTAGCCAAAGTAGTCGAGTTTCAAATTCAGAATCAGTCCTTCCAATGAATATTCAGGACAGATGCCTTAGGATGGGCTGGCTGTATCTGCTTGCAGTCCAAGGGACTCTCAGGAGTCTTCTTCAACACCACAGTCTTCTTCAACATATTCAAAAGCATCAATTCTTCAGTGCTCAACTTTATAGTCCAACTCTGACATCCATACATGACTACTGGAAAACCACAGCTTTGACTAGACGGACCTTTGTTGGTAAAGTGATGTCTCTGCTTTTTAATATGCTCTCTAGGTTAGTCACACCTTTTTTTCCAAGTGGCTTTTAATTTCATGGCTCCAGTCACCATATGCAGTGATTTCAGAGACCAAGAAAATAGAGTCTGTCACAGTTTGAGCCACTTCCCCATCTATTTGCCATGAAGTGATGGGACCAGATGCCATGATCTTAGTTTTCTGAATGTTGAGTTTTAGGCCAACTTTTTCACTCTCCTCTTTCACCTTCATCAAGAGGCTCTTAAGTTTTTCTTTGCTTTCTGCCATAAGGGTAGTGTCATCTGCGTGTCTGATGTTATTGATATTTCTTCCAGCAATCTTGATTCCAGCTTGTGCTTCCTCCAGCCCAGCATTTCTCGTGATGTACTCTGCATATAAGTTAAATAAGCAGGGTGACAATATACAGCCTTGATGTACTCCTTAGCCAATTTGGAACCAGTCTATTGTTCCATGTCCGGTTCTACCAGTTGCCTCTTGACCTGCATACAGATTTTTCAGGAGGCAGGTCAGGTAGTCTGGTATTCTCATGTCTTTAAATTTTTTCCACATTTTGTGTGGATCACCACACAATCAAAGGCTTTGTCATAGTCAATCAAGCAGAAGTAGATGTTTTTCTGAAACTCTTTTGCTTTTTTGATGATCCAACGGATGTTGGCAATTTGATCTCTGGTTCTTCTGCCTTTTCTAAACTCAGCTTGAACTTCTGGAAGTTCACAGTTCACATACTGTTGAACCCTGGCTTGGAGAATTTGGAGCATTAAGATGTGTATAAGAGACAGGTTATACACACACACCATTTACCTACCATTGTCCAAACAGACACAACTGTAACTCAGCTATACAGCTATAAAGTCTATGCTGTCACATTTTGGATGGCTTCCTTACCCCATCAATATAAATATCATCATCATTTCTTTGATCCCATATGTTTTCATGTTGCATTCAATGAAGCCTCAATTTTAAAGCAGTTACAACAAAGACTGACAATGGTGTGGTGACACAAAGGAAACAGTTGGGCAATTTGGAAATGTTATAAAATGGTTATGAGTATCTTTGTAGTGAAGTGTGAAGTCATAGAAATGATAAACTAATAAAGAGGATAGCTTTTGTTTTCTAATTCCTTGCTTTTCAACGTTCTAAAATGTTGGCAAATAACAATATTGGTTCTTGGAGTAACGGTAAATATTAGAAGTATTTTAGACAGCTTCTGGCATAATCCAGCACCTTTATTGCTAATTCTGCCATTGCTAATCACAGCTGACTCACACTGATTTTTTCTGCAGTTTATTAGAATTCTTCAATATGGAGTTCTTTAAACTTGGTCTTATAATTGAGTTCTTTAAAAATTGTTCATTATTCTGGAGTTTACTTCCTTAAATTCACTGGTTCAGATTCTTCATATGTTAGTTAAAGAGCCTAAATATGATGAGTTCTAAAATGCTCTGGTTCCATGACATCTGAGCCATTTGACTTCAAAAGGCTTTTGTACCTTTCCTACCTGTAGACCATCTGTTCTTTTAGACTGCTACAGCTCTTTTACAAAAACACTTTGTTTTGTATTTTAGGTTTGTATCAGAACTTCATCCACTTTATTCTTATTCTCTTGCACCTGCCTTTAGGGAATCAAAGCAAAAAGAAAAAGTTTAGGGTTGGGTATGAACTCCCCAAAATTCATCTCTGTACAGCTATTTTTTAATTCTTATTTGTGAATTTCCTACCCCAACACTATTGACTTCTTTTGCTTATATATTTTAGGCTGTATACAGACTAAATTTTATCTAAAATAACTCAAAGACCTCACGATATCTATAAAATGGTTTGTTTAACAGAGTTTTGGTTATAAGAATTTCAAAGCAAGCTTTGTTTTTTATAAACTCCAAATTTGAGTAAGACACATAAAAAGTGGATAAGAAAGCTGTGGTACATATACACAATGGAGTATTACTCAGCCATTAAAAAAAATACATTTGAATCAGTTCTAATGAGGTGGATGAAGCTGGAACTGATTATTCAGAGTGAAGTAAGCCAGAAAGAAAAACACCAATACAGTATACTAACACATATATATGGAATTTAGAAAGATGGTAATGATAACCCTGTATGCAAGACAGCAAAAGAGACACAGATGTATAGAACAGAATTTTGGACTCTGTGGGAGAGGGAGAGGGTGGGATGATTTGGGAGAATGGCATTGAAACATGTATACTATCATGTAAGAAACAAATCGCCAGTCTAGGTTCGGTGCAGGATGCTTGGGGCTGGTACACTGGGATGACCCAGAGAGATGATATGGGGAGGGAAGCGGGAGGGTGGTTCAGGATTGGGAACTCATGTACACCCGTGGCGGATTCATGCCAATGTATGGCAAAACCAATACAGTATTGTAAAGTAAAATTTTT
>SJYX01023307.1:181421-198234 GCA_006410675.1 Oreotragus oreotragus | reverse complement strand
CATTCTTTGGCATTGCCTTTCTTTGGAATTGGAATGAAAACTGACCTTTTCCAGTCCTGTGGCCACTGCTGAGTTTTCCAAATTTGCTGGCATATTGAGTGCAGCACTTTCACAGCATCATCTTTCAGGATTTGAAATAGCTCAACTGGAATTCCATCACCTCCACTAGCTTTGTTCGTAGTGATGCTTTCTAAGGCCCACTTGACTTCACATTCCAGGATGTCTGGCTCTAGGTGAGTGATCACACCATCGTGATTATCTGGGTCATGAGTATCTTTTTTGTACAGTTCTGTGTATTCTTGCCATCTCTTCTTAATATCTTCTGCTTCTGTTAGGTCCATACCATTTCTGTCCTTTATCAAGCCCATCTTTGCATGAAGTGTTCCCTTGGTGTCACTAATTTTCTTGAAGAGATCTCTAGTCTTTCCCATTCTGTTGTTTTCCTCTATTTCTTTACATTGATTGGTGAGGAAGGCTTTCTTATCTCTCCTTGCTATTCTTTGGAAGTCTGCATTCAAACGGGGATATCTTTCCTTTTCTCTTTTGCCTTTAACTTCCTTTCTTTTCTTGGTTTTTTTAAAGGCCTCGTCAGACAACTATTTTGCCTTTTTGCATTTCTTTTTCTTGGGAATGGTCTTGATCACTGTCTCCTGTACAGTGTCATGAACCTCTGTCCATAGTTCTTCAGGTACTCTGTCTATCAGATCTAATCCCTTGAATCTATTTGTCATTTCCACTGTATCATCATACGGGATTTGATTTAGGTCATACCTGAATGGTCTAGTGGTTGTCCCTACTTTCTCTAATTTAAGGCTCAATTTGGCAATAAGGAAATTGTCATAAGGGTAGTCTCATCTGCCTATCTGAGGTTATTGATATTTCTTCTAGCAATCTTGATTCCGGTCCTGTGGCCACTCCTGAGTTTTTCAAATTTGCTGGCGTATTGAGGGCAGCACTTTCATAGCTGCACTTTTCATCTTTTAGGACGTGAAATAGCCACAGTCAGCTCCCAGTCTTGTTTTTGCTGACTGTATAGAGCTTCTCCATCTTTGGCTGCAAAGAATATAATCAATCTGATTTCAGTGTTGACCATCTGGCAATGTCCATGTGTAGGGTCTTCTCTTGTGTTGTTGGAAGAGTTTGTTTGCTATGACCAGTGCATTCTGTTGGCAAAACTCTGTTAGCCTTATCCCTGCTTCAGTCTGTACTCTAAGGTCAAGTTTGCCTGTCACTCCAGGTAGCTTTTGACTTCCTACTTTTGCATTCCAGTCCCCTCTAATGAAGAGGACATCTTTTTTGGGTGTTAGTTCTAGAAAGTCTTGTAGGTCTTCATAGAACCATTCAATTTCAGCTTCTTCGGCATTACTGGTTAGATTGTAGACCTGGATTACTGTGATACTGAATGATTTGCCTTGGAAATGAACAGAGATCATTCTGTTGTTTTTGAGATTGCGTCCAAGTACTGCATTTTGGACTCTTATTGACTGTGATGGTGACTCCATTTCTTCTAAGGGATTCTTGCCCACAGTAGTGGATATAGAGTTCATTTGATTTAAATTCACCCTTTCCAGTCCATGGAGTCGCAAACATCAGGCACGACTGAAGTGACTTAGCTCAGAGGCATTTGCAATCACAGTTAACTCACTAATTAATATAGCTTGATATGGATTTTCTTTTCAGATTTTGAATTTGTACTCAAAGCATACATTCATGCCATAGCCCATGGTATGTGGAATGCCCAGTACATTATGTTCTGCAGGGGTAATTGCAGCTTGAGGGAGAGAGTGGGATTCTTCTGATTCTCACCTAAGCAGGGTTTCACTCCAGTTCTGGCAGAGGTGACAGAGATAAAAGGAAGGAGAGAGTTAAAGGCTTCGCAAAAATAACCCAGAATATAGACAGGTGACTCAGATCAAGAGCACTGTCATCTTATGGTAGAAAGATGGGAGAACCAACTGGAAAGAGTAAAACCCAGCTCAAGCCCTTGTGAGGAGGAAAAGCAGCCCCAGCGCAGCTGCTGGGGTGCAGGGTCCCTGTGTGGCACACACTGCAAGTGTCCCTGTGATCACCAGCCCCAGCACAGTCCTCACTTGGTTGTGGGCATGCAAGATGAGTAATCTAATTTTGGATCTTCTCTATGTCCAAAATTATTCTGTAGTATATGAGGGGGAAACGCACTTATTTTAAAGGCACTGCTTATAAACTTCCCTAAATGATATCTATATCTAAGTAAATAACCTCAAGTTACAGTAATTTTAAAAGCATCGTGTGTTTTATTTTTTATCAGCAAATCAAATGTCATGTCAATAACCACAGAAACAGATCCCACAATTAAAGCAATAAGCCACACTTAAGAATACTTTTTAAATGTAAAACTGTTTGGTCAGGGAACTAACATGTCTTTTGTAATTTTTAATAGCTTGTTAAACAATTTGAATATCAAAAAACCCACCTGTTTTCTGTAACAGGTTTTTAATTAAGAAGAGATTTTGGAAACTCTAATTTTATTCATCAACTTATATTCAGTTCACAGCTGACTCTTCACTTTGATTTTTCTTCAAATGATTCATTAAGGTTGTTTAATACAGAGCTCTTTAAATGTGGTCTTGTAATTGAGTTCTTTTAAAAATGCCTATTATTCTAGAATCGAGTTCCTTAAATTCTCTGGCTCTTAATGCTTAAGTTAGGTTTGGAAACATTTCTTTTGTTTCCACCAGTATTCACTCTACACCCTCATTAGTCTCTAGATATCTCTTGGGTATATAGCTAAGATATGTCTTCTTATTTAAGAAAAGAAAAGGAAATGGAGAATTCTTGAATATGATCTCTTTACAGAAGAAAGTGCCAATTAAAGCACTCCATGTTATTCTTTCTGAACATACATATGTCTTATCAAAATAGTTTAAAATTCCCTTCACAAAATGATGCAGATTTTCAAGGTTGAAATCTCTNATGGCATAACTGACTCAATGGACATGAGTTTGAATAACTCTAGGAGTTGATGATGGATAGGGAGGCCTGGAGTGCTGCAGTCCATGGGGTCGCAAAGAGTTGGACATGACTGAGCAACTCAACTGAACTGAACTGAACTAAAACAGACTGGAATGGGTGAATTTAACTCAAATGATCTTTATATCTACTACTGTGGGCAAGATTCCCTTAGGTGAAATGGAATAGCCCTCATAGTCAGCAGAAGAGCTGAAATGAAGTACTTGGATGCAATCTCAAAAATGACAGAATGATCTTTGTTTGTTTCCAAGGAAAACCATTCAGTATCACAGTAATCCAAGTCCATGCACCAACCAGCAATGCTGAAGTAGTTGAACCTGAATGGTTCTACGAAGACATACAAGACCTTTTAGAACTAACATGCAAAAAAGATGTCCGTTTCATGATAGGGGACTGGAATGCAAAAGTAGGAAGTCAAGAGATACCTGCAGTAACAGGAAAAATTGGCCTTGGAGTACAAAATGAAGTAGGTCAAAATCTAACAGAATCTTGCCAAGAGAACACACTGGTCATAGCAAGCACCCTATTTCAACAACTCAAGAGAAGATTCTACCCATGGACATCACCAGGTGGTCAACACCAAAATCAGATTGATTGTATTTTTTGCAACAAAAGATGGAGAATCTCTATATAGTCAGCAAAAATAAGGTCAGGAACTGACTGTGGCTTGGATCATGAACTCCTCATTGCCAGATTAAGGCTTAATTGAAGAAAGTAGGGAACACAACTAGACTATTCAGGTATGACCTAAATAAAATCACTTACAATTATACAGTGGAAATGACAGATACAAGGGATTAGATCTGATAGACAGAGTGCCTGAAGAACTATGGACAAAGGTTTGTGACATCATACAGTAGGCAGTGATCAAGACCATCCCCAGGAAAAGAAATGGAAAAAGGCAAAATGGTGGTCTGAAGAGGCCTTACAAATACCTGGGAAGAGAAGAGAGACTGAGGGCAAAGGAAAAAAGGAAAGATATACCCATTTGAATGCAGAGTTACAGCAAATAGTAAGGAGATATAAGAAAGCCATCCTCAGTGAGCAATGCAAAGAGAAAGAGGAAAGCAACAGAATGGGAAAGACTAGAGATCTCTTCAAGAAAATTAGAGATAATAGGGAAACACTTCATGCAAAGATGAGCACAGTAAAGGACAGAAATGGTATGGACCTAACAGAGGCAGAAGATATTAAGAAGAGGTGGCAAGAATACACAGAAGAACGGAACAAAAAAGATCTTCATGACCCAGATAATCATGATGGTGTGATCACTCACCTAGAGCCAGACATCCTGGAATGTGAAGTCAAGTGGGCCTTAGGAAGCATCACTACGAACAAAGCTAGTGGAGGTGATGGAATTCCAGTTGAGTTATTTTGAATCCTAAAAGATGATGCTGTGAAAGTGTTGCACTCATTATGCCAGCAAATTTGGAAACTCAGCAGTGGCCACAGGACGAAAAGGTCAGTTTTCATTCCAATCCCTAAGAAAGGCAATGCCAAAGAATGTTCAAACTATCACACCATTGCACTCATTTCACACCTAGCAAAGTAATGCTCAAAAATTTCCAAGCCAGGCTTCAACAGTACATGAACCATGAACTTCCAGATGTTCAAGCTCGATTTAGAAAAGGCAGAGGAACCAGAGATCAAATTGCCAACATCCGCTGGATCATGGAAAAAGCAAGAGAGTTCCAGAAAAACATCTGTTTCTGCTTTATTTATTATGTCAAAGCCTTTGATTGTGTAGATCACATCAAACTGGAAAATTCTTCAAGAGATGGGAATACCTGACCACCTTACCAGCCTCCTGAGAAATCTGTATGCAGGTTAAGAAGCAACAGTTAGAACTGGACATGGAACAACAGACTGGTTCCAAATAGGAAAAGGAACACTTCAAGGCTGTACATTGTCACCCTGCTTATTTAACTTATATGCAGAGTACATCATGTAGAATGCCAGGTTGGATGAAGCACAAACTAGAATCAAAACTTGGGGGAGAAATGTGAATAACCTCAGATATGCAGATGAAACCACCATAAAGGCAGAAAGTGGAGAGGAACTAAAGATCCTCTTGATGAAAGTGAATTAGGAAAGTGAAAAAGGCTGGCTTACAATGCAACATTCAGAAAACTAATATCATGGCATCCAGTCCCATCACATCATGACAAATAGAAGGGGAAACAATGGAAACAGTGACAGACTTCATTTTGGAGGGGCTCCAAAATCACTGCAGATGGTGACTGTAGCCATGAAATTAAAAGACATTTGCTCCTTGGAAGAAAAGCTATGACCAACCTAGGCAGTATATTAGAAAGCAGAGACATTACTTTGCCAACAAAGGTCTGTCTAGTCAAAGCTATGGTTTTTCCAGTAGTCATGTATGGATGTGAGAGTTGTACTANAAGACATTTGCTCCTTGGAAGAAAAGCTATGACCAACCTAGGCAGTATATTAGAAAGCAGAGACATTACTTTGCCAACAAAGGTCTGTCTAGTCAAAGCTATGGTTTTTCCAGTAGTCATGTATGGATGTGAGAGTTGTACTACAAAGAAATCTGAGTGCAAAAGAATTGATGCTTTTGAACTGTGATGTTGGAGAAGACTCTTGAGAGTCCTTTGGACTGCAAGGAGATCCAAACTAGTCCATCCTAAAGGAAATCAGTCCTGAATATTCATTGGAAGGACTGATGCTGAAGCTGAAATTCCAATACTTTGGCCACCTGATGTGAAGAACTGACTCATTTGAAAAGACCCTGATGCTGGGAAAGATTGAATGTGGGAGGAAAAGTGGATGACAGAAGATGAGGTGGTTGGATGGCATCACCGACTTGATGGACATGAGTTTGAGTAATTCTGGGAGCTGTTGATGGTTAGGGGAGCCTGGTGTGCTCAAGGTCCATAGGGTCACAAATTGCTGGACAGGACTGAGCCACTGAAGTGATATTGACATCTCTTGAGGATTTGTCTCTGACTGGATAGTGGAGATAGCATGAATGGTTAGATTTCTTTTTTTTTAAAGAAGTCATTTTAAAAGATTTTTTTTTTATATGACCTTGACGTCTTTTCTCCAAATCTTGCATTGGTTTGTTCTAGGCAGAGTTCAGTAATGGAGTAACAGAGGTTTAAATCTCTATTGCTCACTGTAGCTATTATGTTGTTATAGAATCCTTTCAATTCTAGACAAAAAGCAAATAATTTTTCAATAGTGAAGCTCAAAGAATAAGAAGAAAAATTTCACATCGTAAAGTAATTTGTGTTTATTATGTCATCCAAAAAAAAAAGGTTATCCTATGAAAAATAGAAGTTACCTTTAATAGCCACAGGAGTTATCTATAAAATAATAGGGAACACTTGAACAACTAGACAAAGTAAGAATATATGTATGCTACCAAATATTAAATGAGAAAAAAAACTATGCTTTACTAGACTTTAAATTCAATTCATTCAAACAAATTCTATGAAAATATGATATTCTGCCATTCAAGGACAGATTATTGTGTGACCTGGGAACAGACAGAATTTTTCTCTGGGAATTTTTTTCTGCATAAGAGTTGCACAAATCTCAGCTATCCATGAGATAGCTATTGTGTTTCCTCTTTGCCTTTATCTTATGAGCTTTCTTGCGGATAGAGCTGCATATTATGTTTTGTTTCTTTTAGCAAATGTTTACCCTTTCCTTTTACATTTTGTGAAGAATGAAGGAATTAAGTCAGATGGGTATTTCATTGAAATGTACTAATATTGATAGAATGAAAAAAAAATTTAGCAATTTTCTCTGAGACATGTTCTCCTTTAAGTGACTGTGGGTGCTCCTGTTTGCTAAATGAAAATAAACACATAGAATCTATTCTGGTATTTGTTGGATTTCTTTTATTTAAAAACCAGAAATCAACAAAACTGGTTTCACAATTAAAAAAAAAGTCAGTGAAAAGTTAATCAGTTGATCTAAAAAGAAGTGGAAAATTTTCTTCAAGCAAAATTGAGAATCATAACCCAGGAATAGTCCCTCAGAAAGCTCTGACAATAGTTCTGCATAGTCAAGGCAGAGTCATATATGCTTTTTGAGACAGAGGGCTATACATTAGGTATATTATTAACAGTTTATATTATCCAGATTTGAATGTACAAAGTGATGGGTCACTGTGACCCCCTTACAAGATCAAGAAGAAATGCTGCCTTTAAAGAGTTGTCTTGTTGATGCTAGGAGAATGTTGTTCTTTAAGATTGAGCAGGAGTTTCTGCTAATGGGGGAGGTTTGGTCAACGTGTAATGCAGATACAAAGTGTACAGTAGAGGGGAGAGAGGAGGACAAAGAGACGAGACAAAATTTTATGTTTAATTGTTTTTCTTGTCTTGCCATTAAATGTATATTTTATTTCACAGAAGTAACAGAAGTCTATCTCTGCCTCATATGTAAATTAACTTTAAGTATCTTCTCTTTTTGAAAGTTATTAGCTTATATTGTGTTTTTGGTGCAAATAGAACACAGGAGTCATATGAAGTCTTGCTAAGTTATTACTTTTGAAAGAAAAATGCTGTATAGATGAATGTATGTATAGACGAATAGTTACAAACCTGCTTTAAAAAATAAAACTTCATCAGAAAAAAAAAATAATGATTGCATAGTCAGAGACTTCAGATTCTAGCAAATTCAAGTTTCTTTATTCTACTAGTTGTAATATTGCCTCTTATGATCACATTCTATTAGGCATGGCATTTTGCTCATCAATTTTTCTCTACCTCAAATAGTTCCTGGTGCATAATGAGTATTCCATTTACAACTATTGACAAAAAATTTAAACAGTCTTATTGTAATGGAAGTCCTTAAACCTATTTCTCTTTGAAGAAAACAATTTTCAGTGCAGCCAACTTATAACATGTTTGATTTCCTAAGTACATTATAATGTTTACCCTTTCTTTAAGAATCTTACTTGTGTAATTCAAAACTGCACATTAGCTTTCAAACACATGACCAGCATCTGTTTTCACATTTGAAATGTCAACTAAATATTACATCAGATTATTGCTTTAATTAAACCTTTATTTTTAATTAAAATTTATTTTAAATGTATATTCACATGAAGCTGTAAAAATGATCAAATTCCTATGTATTCTTTTCCTAGCTGTTTCCTATGGCAACATCTTGTGAAACTATAGTGTATAATCACAATCAGAATATTGGCATCAATATAGTCCAGACACAGAACATTTCCATCACCACAAAGATCTTTCATATTACCTTTTAGCACCATACCCATTTCACTCACAATCAACCTGTTTTTGATCCCCTGGAAACTACTAATCTATTCATTTCTATTTCTCCACAGAAAAATGTATCCTTTCAAAGAGTGTTTATTAGTGCAATCATATAGAATATAACCAGCTATATATATATTTTTTAACGTATGATACCTGTGAAACTGAGCAGGACCTTGTGGGACCCTCCCAGATACAAAAGCCTTTCCATATCCTCCATTTCTTGTTTGTAGAAAAATAGGTTTCTGGGACTTCCCTGCTGGTCCAGTGGTTACGACTGCACTTTCAATGAAAGCAGCGTGGATTCAATCCATGGTCAAGAAACTAAAATGCATATGTCATACGGCATGTCCAGTTTAAAAAAATAAAAATAGAAAAATAGACTTCAGCCTCCAGCCTTTCCTTGAATTCTAAAGGGAAGATTTAAACAGTTGCTAACTAGGGAGAGAATGCAGAGATAAAGAGCAATCAAGAAACAATAGTAGAGCAATAAGGCATTTTTCTGGTTCCTTCTCAAGGGATATTTTGTTGTTGTTCCTTCTCTCCCTGACTCTTTGTGACCCCATGGACTGCAGCATAACAGGATTCTCTTCCTTCACCATCTCCTGGAGTTTCTAAAGGGAAGATTTAAACAGTTGCTAACTAGGGAGAGAATGCAGAGATAAAGAGCAATCAAGAAACAATAGTAGAGCAATAAGGCATTTTTCTGGTTCCTTCTCAAGGGATATTTTGTTGTTGTTCCTTCTCTCCCTGACTCTTTGTGACCCCATGGACTGCAGCATAACAGGATTCTCTTCCTTCACCATCTCCTGGAGCTTGTTCAAACTCATGTCCATTGAGTTGGTGTCAATGGATGTTGATGCCCTCCAACCTTCTCCTCCTGCATTAAGTCTTTACCAGTTTCAGGGTCTTTTCCAGTGAGTCAGCTCTTTGCATCAGGTGGCCAACATATTGGAGCTTCAGCTTCAGTACCAGTTCTTCCAATGAATAGTCAGGGTTAATTTCCTTTAGGGTTGACTTTGATCTCCTTGCAGTCCAAGGGACTCTCAAGAGTCTTCTCTAACATCACAGTTCAAAAGCATCAATTCTTCAGTGCTCACCCCTCTTTGTGGTCCACCTGTCACATCCATACATGACTACTGGAAAAACTATAGCTTTGACTGTATGGACATTTGTTGGTAAAGTAATGTCTCTGCTTTTTAATATTCTGTCTAAGTTGGTCATAGCTTTTCTTCCAAGGAGCAAGTGTCTTTTATTCATGGCTGCAGTCACCATGTGCAGTGACTTTGGAGCTCACGAAATAAAGTCTGCCACTGTCACTTTTTCCATGTTTCCCATCTATTGCCATGAAGTCACAGGACCAGATGTCATGATCTTCATTTTTCGAATGTGGCATTTAAAGCCAACTTTTTCACTCTGCTCTTTCACTTTCATCAAGAGGCTCTTAGTTATTCTTTGTTTTCTTCCATAAGGGTGGTGTCATCTGCATATCAAGTTATTGCTATTTCTCCCAGCAGTCTTGATTCCAGCTTGTGCTTCATTTAGCCCATCATTTCACATGATGTACTCCACATACAAGTTAAATAAGCAAGGTGACAATATATAGCCTTGATGTACTCCTTTCCCAATTTGGAACCAATCTTTTGTTCCATGTCCGATTCTAACTGTTCCTTCTTGACCTGCATACAGATTTCTCAGGAGTCAGGTAAGGTGGTCTGGTATTCTCATCTCTTGAAGGACTTTTCCACAGTATATTTTTGTGATGCACACAGGTAAAGGCTTTTGCATAGTCAGTGAAGCAGAAGCAGATATTTCTCTGGAATTCTCTTGTTTTTTGTATGATCCAACGAATGTTGGCAATTTGATCTCTGGTTCCTCTGCCTTTTCTAAATCCAGCTCAAACAACTGGAAGTTGTCTGTGCATATACTGTTGAAACCTAGCTTGGATAATTAAAATGAGTGTGGTAGTTTGAAGATTCGTTGCCTTTCTCTGGGACTGAGATGAAAATTGGTCTTTTCCAGTCCTGTGGCTGCTGAGTATTCCAAATTTGCTGGCATGTTGAGTGCAGCACTTTCACAGGCATCATCTTTTAAGATTTGAAATAGCTCATCTGGAATTCTATCACCTCCACTAGAGTAATAATCAAGGAATAGAGTCATTAATAAATCTTTTAGTTCTATAGAAACTAAGGCCCTCACCCATTCAGGAGATGATAACTTCAGACTGAGAACAAGATTCTTGGATCACTGCTTTGTTACCACACTACCAATGAATCAGAAGAAAGTCACACATCCTGCAGCCCTCCAAATTTGTCTTTAGAAACTCTTCCCTTCAAACCATGAGGAAGTTCAAGGTTTTTGAGGAGAAGCCATCCATTCTTCTTGCCTGTAAGTAAACTTTTCTCTATTCCAAACTGCAACATTTCAGTTTGGCCTCATTGTAAGTTGGGCATACAAACTTGGGTTCAACAACACCTGGAAATTTGCCGTGTTATTGTTTATATCAATAGTTTATTCGTTTTTAATTGCTGAGTAATTTTTCATAGTATGGATGTAACACAGTTTGTCTAACCAAACACCCAGTGAAGTACATCTGACTTGTTTTAGTTTTAGACTATTACAAATAAAGCTTCCATAAATTTTCTGTACAGGCTTTTTGTATCACCATTCATTTTCATTTCTCTAGGGTAAATGCCTAGGAATGTAATGGTTGTATGATGATGCATTTTTAGTTTTTAAAAATAATTGCTGTTTTCCAGACTGGCTTTTCCAATTTACATTCCCAACAGAGATGGATGTGATCAAATCACCCTGTACCCATGTCAACATTTGACATTGACAGTATTTTTTTATTTTAGCCATTTAATAAGTGTGTAGTGATAACCCATTGGGATGTAATTAGCATTTTTCTAATTGGGGTTACCCAATAGCTCAGCGTAAAATGAATCCACCTGGAGTGCAGGAGACACAGGAGATGTGGGTTAGGTCCCTGACTCAGGAAGATCCCCTGAAGAAGAAAATGGAAACTCACTCCAGTATTCTTGTCTGAAAAATCCCATTGTCAGAGGAGCCTGGTGGGCTACAGTCAGATTGGTTGCAAAGAGTCAAACGTGATAGAGTAACTATGCACAAGCAACAGAACACAAGTTGCTGTTGGTATATCCTCTTTTGTGAAATTCATTTCTAACTGAATTTTTCTAACTGGATTGTGTGTATCTTACTACTGAGTTTTGAGTGTCTAAATTTTAAATTTTAGTCCTTTGTGAAATTATGTGCTTTGCACATATTCTCCACCAGTCTATAATTTTCTCTTTTCTTGTTCTAAACAGTCTTTCACAGAAGAAAAATTTAAAATTTTGCTGAATTCTGATTTATTATTTTATCTTTTTATGTATTGTGTTGATGTAAGATCTAAGAGCTCTTTGCCTAGCCCTAGATTACAAAGATTATCTTTTATTTGTTTTTCTAAAAAATATATGTTTTGCATTTATGTTTGCAATTCATTTTGAGTTAATTTTTGTATAGATTTGAGACTTGGATTGAATTTAATTTTGGGTGGGCATATGAATGTACAATTGTAGCAGTACCATTATTTGAAAAAGCTATCTTTTCTCCATTGAATTTCTCATGCATGCTAATCAAAAATTTGTTGAGTATATTTATGTGATTCATTGTTGTGGTTCTGTCACTAAGTTGCGTCTGACTCTTTGCAACCCCATGAGCTGCAGCATGCCAGGCTTCCCTGTCCTTCACTGTCTCCCTGAGTTTGCTCAAAGTCATGTCCATTGAGACAATGATGCCATCCAATCATCTCATCCTCTGTCACCCCCTTCTTCTCTTGCCCTTAAACTTTTCCAGCATCAGGGTCTTTTGCAGTGGGTTGGCTCTTCATATCAGGTGGCCAAAGTATTGGAGTTTCAGCTTCAGCATCAGTTCTTCCAATGAATATTCAAGGTTGATGTCCTTTAGGACTGATTGGTTTGATCTTTTTGCTGTCAAAGGGAATCACAAGAGTCTTCTCCAGTACCACAGTTTGAAGGCATCAGTTCTTTGGCACTCAAACTTCCTTATGGTCCGACTCTCACATCTACTAGAAAAACCACAGTTTTGACATTATGGAGCTTTGTTGGCAAAGTGATATCTCTGCTTTTTAATACACCTTAGGTTTCCCATAACTATTCTTCCAACAACCAAACATCTTTTAATTTTTTGGCTGCAGTCACTGTCCACACTGATTTTGGAGCTCAAGAAAATAAAATCTGTCACTAATTTCCATGTTTTCCCCATCTATTTGCCATGAAGTGATGGGAGCAGATGCCATGATCTTCATTTTTTGAACATTGGATTTTTTTTTCTTGGCTGCATTCTTCTTCTTCTTCTTCTTTTTTATTTTTATTTTTATTTTACTTTACAATACTGTATTGGTTTTGGCATACATTGACATGAATCTGTCATGGGTGTACATGAAATCCCAAACATGAACCCCCAAACATGAACCCCCCCCACCTCCCACCCATATCACCCCTCCGGATCATTCCCATACACCAGCCCCAAACATCCTGCATCCTGCATCGAACATAGACTGGCGATTCGTTTCTTACATGATAGTATACATATTTCAATGCTATTCTCCCAAATCATCCCACCCTCTACCTCTCCCTCAGAGTCCAAAAGTCCGCTCTACATATCTATGTCTCTTTNATTTTGGAGCCCAAGAAATTGAAATCTGTCACTGTTTCCATTGTTTCCCCATTAATTTGCCATGAAGTGATGGGAACAGACACCATGATCTTAGTTTTCTGAATGTTGAGTTTTAAGCCAACTTTTTCACTCTCCTCTTTCACTTTCATCAAGAGGCTCTTTGGTTCTTCACTTTCTGCCATAAGGGTGATGACATCTGCATATCTGTGATTATTGACATTTCTCCCAGCAATCTTGATTCCAGCTTGTGCTTCATCCAGCCCAGCACATAGCATAATGCACTCTGCATATAAGGTAAATAAGCAGGGTGACAATATCCAGCCTTGAAGTACTCCTTTCCAGATTTGGAACCAGTTCATTTTTCCACGTACAGTTCTAACTGTTGCTTCTTGACCTGCATACGGATTTCTCAGGAGGCAGTTCAGGTGGTCTGGTATTCCCATCTCTTGAAGATATTTCCACAGTTTGTTGTGATCTTCATAGTCAAAGGTTTTGGAATAGTCAATAAAGCAGAAGTAGATGTTTTTCTGGAATTATCTTGCTTTTTTGATAAGCCAACTTGTTGGCAATCTGATCTCTGGTTCCTCTGCCTTTCCTAAACTTCTCAGGTTTCTGATCCATAAAATGAGTATGATTCAGGTTCAAAACAAGAAATATACATGAAAGGTCTTCAGAAAGTATAAGGTACAATGATGTAGTCTACTGACACAGTTATATACAAAAAATGATCTTTCCTCTTGATTATTAACTTTGTAGGTCAACAGCAAGTATCTGCTAAGTTCGCATGTTTTGACTAGAAATTTCTGTCTGTGGACTCATTCTTTATTGCCAACACTTTTTTTCCCAATCTGCATACTCCATTTTCCAATCACTGGCAATCAAAACAAAGGAAAAGGAAAAAAAAAAAAAAAAAAACTAGGCAGAAANGTCTGTGGACTCATTCTTTATTGCCAACACTTTTTTTCCCAATCTGCATACTCCATTTTCCAATCACTGGCAATCAAAACAAAGGAAAAGAAAAAAAAAAAAAAAAAAACTAGGGCAGAAAAATGGACAGTCAGGAATGGAAAGGAGGCATAGTCAGCTTTATTTTTTAATAAACACTATCAGTTGGAAAGAGATAACCTGTGGTAACCAAGATCATATATCCCAGAGTTTATTAACTTTTTCTTGTCAACAACAGCATAACTTTTTTTGAATCAAATATATTTTGCAAATACTGGGTGAAGTTTGCTTTTTAAGCAACTGCAGCAGGTTGCATTTTCCAGAAATAGCTGTCCCAATATCTCTTCTATCTTCTATCTCTTGCCACTCTCCTATCAAAGAGGGAGCCTATTTCTCTACTGTCTTGAGTATAGGTGAACCTGTGACCTCTTTGAAAGAAATAACACTATCCTAGTTTCAGACTTAGCCTGTCATTGGCCTGGCAGCTTCCACATTTTGCCTCTTGTAAAGCTCACACCCAAACACTCCTTCTTGGGATGCTTCCTCTAAAAACTAAGGCACCATTCTATGAGAAGCCCAAGCCACTTGAAGATCCATGTAAGCATTCCAGTCAGTAGCTCTACTTAAGCTCCCAACTATCAGCCAGCTTCAGCTGCCAGCCATGTGCAGTGCACCATCTTGGATAGTCAGTCTAGTTCAGCCTTTAGGTGGTTGCAATCATAACTGAAATCCAACTGAAACGTGAAGGAACATAAGCTTGAACAAGTCATCTTAGAATTTAACCTACAGAACCATGCAAAATAATAATCAATGATTCATTTGGGGGGGAGTGGTTTGCTACATAGCAATAGATCCCCAAACACTGTCCATTGCATAGTTTCCCAAATGTGATTGTCCTTTGTTTCATATGAATCCATTAACACAAATGAACTAAAACCACCATGATCTTTGTAATTGTTTAGTGATTTCATCATATTGATGCTGTGTGTTTTAAAAATTGTATAACGAATTTTAAAATGAAAACTTCACATACTTTGAAGCTCATTGTAAAAGTTTTTAGGAAACGATAGAACTAGCATGTGAAGACTTAAAATATATTGAGTTTTTATTCAATTATTTGTGTGGAGATTTGGGGATCTAAACTGAATTTATTTAAAAAATAATGGATTTTCAAAGACTCAGTAAGATAGGTTTTCAAGTATGTTTTCATACATTCTAAACAATGTTTCATAACTGGTAAACTGAAACCAGGTATTTCCCATTGATTTCCTCTTTGGTGGAAATCTTTTTTCCCCAAATGAAAAATATGTTTCTTACTTTTTATAATTGTAGAAGTAATACACACTCATCATTGAGAATTCCAGCATAGACTATAAACAAAGTAGAAGTAAGTCATTTGAATATTCACATCCCAAAGATAGTGTTAAATAATGAGGTGTTTTTGGCAAGTTACATCATCTCTCTGATTCAGTTTCATCTACAAAATCAAGATAATAATAATTCATAGGCTTGCTGTGGAACTATTTTAAATGATACATACAAA
This sequence comes from Oreotragus oreotragus, assembly GCA_006410675.1. NCBI lineage: Eukaryota > Metazoa > Chordata > Mammalia > Artiodactyla > Bovidae > Oreotragus > Oreotragus oreotragus. The sequence continues at coordinate 182,781 of SJYX01023307.1, read as the reverse complement.
ACATTTATAATGAGCCTAGAATAAAATGTCTTCAATATGTTAGTTTTAATTAGTAACAGTTTGATATATAAGTGTGTTTCCTTCTAGATTTTTATTTTAAGCATGCATAATTACATATGTACATTTTTAGCAAAAATTTATGAAATCATAAATGCTCAGCTTTCAAGCTAGTTTTTAAACTCTTCACTCTATCACTTGAATATGGTTTTATAACAGTATATAGAAAAGTCTCATTCCTTCTCACAACCACATTGTGTTTTGATTTATAAAAATATAACATTTGTAAAATACAACCCTAGTCTATTTGAATTTTTTTTACAGTTTGAACTAGTATATAATACACTGCAATGATTTTATGAACAAGAAATCCAGAAAAAAAAATAATTATCTTAAAATGTATGAAACATTTCACACAAATATACCAGAATAGTTTCTGATCATATGGTATGTGCTTTATTAGCTCTCAATTCTTAGAGAAACCATGAATCTGCTCATCTACATGCAGATAAAATTCTAATAAAATCAATATATATTAAGAACCACAAAAACTAGAAAAACCAAAAACATACAATCCCCTAATTTTATCAGGACCCCTAAATAATCAGGTTTAATTAAAGACTCTGGGCACCTACATTGTATTCAGCACATCATGAAGAGAACATTTATTTCATTATATCATGTAAAATTTTAATTAAAGACTAAGTAAGTTCCAAATAGATGTGAGTATCTGAAGACAGAATTTGGATTAAGAATATTAAATCATAGATACTGAGAAATTGAGTGAAACTGAGATATTAGCATGCTAACATTGATTTGACAAGAAGATTAAAATAAAATGTCAAACAGAGCGAGTTATTTAATTGGCGTTAAGCTCAAGTAAATTTCACACAGCAGGACCAACCTGCCTATCATCTCTTCCCTGCTCCTTTAAGCAGGATATTCAAACATTCACAGTGCTAGAGCCAAGAGGTTTGGCTTAATGGAGGAGAGATAGGGAAGAATTTGACTACTGGAATTTGAATCCAGTAGTTTCATTAGTCTCTGATTTCAAGCTTCGTCAAATACCCATAAGATCCCTGTAAAATATCAAGCTTGCGAATGAAAACACAGCTCCGAAGTAAGTTTCCTAGCCCTCATCTTCTAACCAAGTTGCATCCCCTAAGCTCCTCAGTTCAGTTCAGTTCAGTAGCACAGTCGTGTCTGACTCTTTGCGACTCCACGGACTGCAGCACGCCAGGCTTCCCTGTCCATCACCAACTCCCGGAGCTTGCTCAAACTCATGTCCATCGAGCTGGTGATGCCATCCAACCATCTCATCCTCTATCCTCCCCTTCTCCTCCCACCTTCAATCTTTCCCAAC